>JAAWWB010000094.1:0-27795 GCA_018804465.1 Populus tomentosa | reverse complement strand
GTGTAAAATATACATATATTTTTACTCCTTTTACACTATGCTTTTTAATATATTCTGAGCTTAATTGAGTTTATTGGAAGTAACTTTTATGAGTTTGGCATGCCTAAAAGACTTTATGAATTAATTGCTAAAGATAAGAAATTTTGTATTTTATGTTTTGGACCTAGCGTTTTGTGATAGGATTTTCTCTAAGTTAAAGTTCCTGAATAAGAATGTGGGTTTAATCTAAGTCGAAGTATACATGTCAAGCTTTTTAGGAAGGTATTATGGGTAAAAATTTTATCTCGTTTGGATCTCTAATCAATGCTGCAATCTTGGGCCAGAATTCTACTCGCAACAAAATTTTCTGCTTTCACACTAAATATTTAAATGAGAATATCTTGAGCTTAAAATATCGAAATCAGACAATTTAAAAGCCTAATATTACATTCCTTTTATCCCGAAGTCTAAAGGAAATAAATAAGAAGGTAGTGCTTTTCTTACCTTACGATTTGAAGTAGTCTTAGAAAAGGTATTAGTAGTTTCTTCTTCCTTTTTACTTTCTTCTTCTTTCTATTTGTTCCAGCTGGTCCTCTAGGCTCCTTCTTCTTTCATGTTTTTGGTTTTTCTCTCCTTTTTCTAACTCACCTATCACTCAACACTCAAGAAAGTTGGCATGCAAGCTGGTTGGGTTTAGTTTTCTCCTTGGGAAAGAGTGTGTGCTGCAACAATGGTTGCTGCTAATTATAGAGGAGAGGTCTAAGCTCCTTCTTCTTTCATGTTTTAGGTTTTCTCTCATTTTCCTAACTCACCTCTCACTCAACAGTCAAGGAGGTTGGTATGCAAGCTAGTTAAGTTTAGTTTTCTCCCTGGGAAGGAGTGTGTGCTTTAGCAATAGTTGTTGCCGGTTCTGAGGGAGAGGAAGAGTCATCTCTCCCCCCTGCCCTAACATTTATATCACTCATAAATGTAATGAGGGTGTTTAGGGGGGTTGGTTTACCTTATTCTTATTCCTCTTTTGGTTAATCTAGAACCAATTCCCCCCCTCCCAAATCCTCCCAATAGTAGGCCAACTTGATCCACTTAATTCTTACTTAGTATAGGTTGACTTTTTACCTAAATGTTCATCGAGTTTTACAATAATCATACAAAAATATAAAAAAATTTAGTAATCTTGCAATCAACACAAAAAGCTAGCGTGCATACTAAGAAAATATATAAGCTTGCTAAACATATAGGATAAACATTCCTAGCATGCAAACTAAACAAGTATAGAAATTATACTCAATATCTCTCCACTAACACCAAACTTAAGTTATTAGTACTTAAAAGTGCATTTTTATTAAGGTTTTATGTCATCATTTTGCACTTGAAGTATTAATAACTCCTTAACTAAATCATGTTTTATAATAACATACATAATAATATAAGATACCTTTAATTTATGGTAAATGTTCATCTTAAATACAACCCTATCACATAAATAAAAGGATTGATTGATGAGTTCAAGTATTGAAATTGAAAGGACAAAGAGAGGGCTAAACTTAGAAAAGAGATGTTGATGCAGTCCAAAGTGAAACACTATTCGGTAATTGAGTCATATCTCGAGTTCTAGATGTCCAAATGATCTCAAAGTTTTACACAGATTCAGTAAGACATAGGCCTACAACTTTCATGTGTAGGCGATCTAAGAAGACCGTTTTCAAGTCTAAATTATAACAACAACGGAGAAGTCCGAATCTATTCTACAGCCTAGACACTGTTCAGTGTTCAGCCCATATCTCGAGTTCTAGAAGTCCAAATGACCTCAATTTTTTTCCTGGAAAGCTATGATAATTTCCTATAACTGTCATAATTACAGGTGGATCTAGTTCTGATGCTAGCAATGATGTTTTATTCAAACAAGAAGATAAGAATTTTCACCAAGTCAAGAGTTGGCCACCCACTCAACAATTAGTCATCAAATCAATAGTTCCAAATTTTGGCCTATAAAAAGAGGCATTTGCCATGAATTTAGGGGCTTGGTTGTTTAGATCAAGAACTTGCTCTTGCTTTTTTTTTTTTTTGTAATTATTAAGTTTTGCTTTCATTAATATCTTGTTTATGCTTTTCATTTCCTTTCCTTTACTTAGTTAACTTGTATCTTATTTATGTTCTTGTTTTGCTTATTTATGTTTCTCTTCTTCATTATGTTTAGCTAAGTTCATTATGTCAAGGTGAAAAGGTTACCCTAATGGTGTAAGAATAAGTATATTGTAAACTCAACATGGACCTTAATGTTTAATATTAACATGTCTTATCTTTTTATCTTACTAATTATTAATACCTTGCGTGTTAAATGGTTAATCTAGATTTATGTTATTTAACACTTGGTATAACAAATGCTTGGCACTCTTATAGCCCAACCGTATAGTATTACCTACACCTGTGCTATGAAAGGAACTTGATTTGTTGTTAACATAAGTTAGCATCATGAATTTCTGACTATATTTAAAAGTTTGGTGTTCCTTAAATAAGATAATTTATATGATCATGTTAACAATTTATAATAAGCTATTAATGACAAATCATCCAATTGGAACCTCCTTTGTGTGTGGTTTTCAGTTGAGTAATAAGAGTTTATAATATACTTGTTTGAAATACTATTAGTGGATCCTCTAACCTTGACACTTGTTTTTATCATTGTTTAATTATCACATTGATCTTTCGTCTCAAAATTTTCATCAACTTCTCCCTTATCTTCTTTGTTACTACTACTACTACTAGTATTATTATTATTACTATTACTATTATTGTTATTGTTGTTATTATTATTGTTGTTGTTGTTATTATTATTGTTGTTGTTGTATTGTTATTTATAATTTATACAATTAACCTTCTTGTGGTTCAACCCTAGTCTTGCCGGGTTATTTATTGCTTTGACGCTTCTGCACTTGGGAGAAGACATCAATCTTTTGATCATGTCATTAAGCTTCGTAGTAGAAAGAATAAGCAAAAGAGCAAGTCTAAGAAAAACCAACAACAAATGGAAGTTATTTACTCCTTTTACTCTATGTTTTTTAATGTATTTTAAGTTTAATTGAGTTTATTGGAATTTATTTTTATAAGTTTAGCATGCCTAAGAGATTTTGTGAATAAATTGCAAAAGATAAGAAATTTTGCATTTTATGTTTTGGATCTAGCTTCTTATGACAGGTTTTTCACCAAGTTAGAGTTCCTGATTGAGAACGTGGGCTTAATCTAAGTCGAAGTATACATGTCATGCTTTCCAAGAAGGTATTATAAGTAAAATTTTGATCTCATTTGGATCTCTAATCAAACCTACAAACTCGGGCCAGAATTCTACTTGCAACAAGATTCATTGCTTTCATACTAGATATTCAAATAAGAATATCTTGAGCTTCTGATATCAAAATTAAGAGATTCAAAAGCCAATATTCTTACACTCATGTAGGACTACAACTTTTATGAAGGACTCAAAGTCAGATAAAATCTTTTTTCAAGGCCAAACTATGGACGTAAACTAAAGGATGAGATGTGTCTCTTGATCTAATCAGGAAACTAACGGTACCGAACATCCCATTATGACTGAGAGTCTGGCATAAAAATGGTGGGCTTTAGGACCCAAGAAAGATTCAAATCAAGCCTCTAACATGCAATGATTGAATAAATACAGCGGGATTGTTAAATATTGCAAGAAACCAAATCAGAAACAAAGTATAAGTTGCAGCAGAGTTGGAATTATAGTAGATTTGTGATACCAGTAGAGTCAGTTTCCAACACAAACTTTAAGAGATTTATCCAACCTTAAAGATCAGATAAAAAGTAACAAATTAAGTATCATGAAAACTTCTAATTAGCCTAATAGTCCTAAAGAAATTTCGCAGCCAAGTGAGAGGATAAATAGAGTAGAACACAACTGAAATACAGTTCGAAGAACATTCATTTCTTCTATGCTTTTGTCAATTTTCTAGCAATTATGAACTAAACTCCTGAATTCGGTTCAAGAGGGATATACACCATCTCTATTAGCAAGTTGTGAGAAGTAACTTTATCATTGTAATTCTTTCAGATTTAAGTATTTATTTTTTCTTGTTCAAAATTATGCTATTGATTATTATCCAAGCTTATTGAATTATTTTGAGATGACATGTATGCTTTCTAGTTTATTTCAACTCATAATTGTTGCCACTCTTATCTTGATTTATTAGGGAAGAATAAATCAAGTTAAATTGTCAAACTTTTAAACATTTGATTACAATAAATGTACAAATTTTATTCCTAAACTACCGTTAAGTGAATGAAAATTGCTTTCAATATTACTTTCACTAAATGGTAAGAAATTGATTAAAGAGCTTTTTCTAATTAATGTACTCATAATCTCATCGATTTTTCTCAACTTTAAAGGATATCAAATTTATTTGCTTGATGTGAAAGAATATTTATTTTACTTCGATGATCAACATAATTATAGAAATGGATATGTGGATCTTTAAACTGATTTAATGACATATCAATTTATTATTTTGAAAATTATTGTTTCTTGAATTTTTCATTCAAATCCCTCATTCTTTCTCATTTCAGTATATTGTAGGAAGATTAAATGAAATTTTCCTTAGGTTCAACATGGTTTTCATGATCATACTACAAAGTTATTTTGTTTGTGATAATTAAGTCAGCATTATATTTTGGTGATTTTGATGACCGACCATGATTTCTCTAATAAATCATGCTAGGTAATAAATCAAGAATTATTAATTTTTGTTTAAAATTATAATTGACATAACTTGACATGTCATGCCACACATATCACAAGACTCAAGCTGGTACGAAGAATATCCATTATTATTATTATTATTATTATTATTATTTTTCTCAATTGTGTTTATAATAGTCATAACATTCATTTTAAAGAGGTCATCACAAAGACACCTATATCCTATAAAACTCTATTTTTAAAGAGTACTTGATCACAAGTGAAAACATTTCTTCAAAATCATTTTTTTTTTTACATTGAAACCTTAGATAACCATTTTGCCTTGTACCTTAGCTATAAGCAATTTTCTTCAATTTTTAACCTAAACATCCATTTTAGTGCTCTCTCACCTTTACAAAATTTCACTAACTTGAGAGTGTGGTTCTTATTCAAGGATATCATCTTTTCTTACATTGCTTTCAACCACTCATTTTTCTTCTTATGCAACATAGCTTTATTAAAGCTTTCTAGCTCTCCCCTATTAGTATTCAATACATACTCATAAAAAGAATATTTGGTGAAAGCTTGGTGAGGTTAAGTGAACCTCTTTAATTGTCTTGAATAACTTGTTCGAGAATAACATCATTAGTTGGCTTATAATTATCAACTAATGGCTTAAAAACAAGAACCGCCATTATAATTATCTTACAAATCTCCCTGATGATCAAAAGGCATTAAAGGTAATTATCAAAAAGGTCTTTGATCCGCAATAGCAGGAATAAAATTAGCGAACACTATTTTCTTTTTATGTTCAAAGTCTTCAATTGTTTGATATTCGAAGAAAACAACATCTCTTCTTCCAACAACTTTCTTCTTTTTCTGGATATAACCTACAACCAAACTCATCATTTTTTTTAACCTAGGAAAACACATTGCTTTGTCTTACTTTCAATCTTAGACATTTCATCTCTAGAAACATGTATAAATGGCATGCATGCCAAACACTTTCATGAAACATCTTTTCATTTCCATACTCTCTCTAAAACATCAAAATCAAGAGGAGTTGATAGAGAAAGGTTTATCAAGGAAAGTTTAGTCTCTAAAAGAATTTAGAGCTTATATCAAATTCTTTCAACAATGGTTATGTTCATTCTCTCAACCACTCCATTTTGTTATAAAGTCTTTTGAACCATCTTCTCCAGCTTAATACCATGCTTCTTATAGTAGTTTTTAAAAGGACCGTATTAACTACCATTGTTAGCCTAAATACATTTCAACTTTCTACTAGTTTTCCTTTTAACTTTGGCATGAAAATCCTTAACAACATCACACACTTGATCTTTGGATTTTAAATATTTGGCCTAAATTGTCCTGGAAAGATCATCAATAAAAATAACAAATTATAAAGAACCTCTAAGAGACTTATTAGTCATAAAAGAAACATTAATATGAACCAAATAAAAAACATGTGATCTTCTATATTAAGGTGATATTCAAAATGTAACTCTATATTGTTTATTGGCTAAATAATGAGTGCAAGTATTCAAATTGATACATTTTAAGGGAAAGTAGTTTTTCTTGGAAAGGATGCCATGACCTTTCTCATTTAAGTTTCTAAGCCGCTTATGTTGTAAATCGATGAAGGCATCTTTAATTGCATTCACCTCCCTCTTAATCACCTTGGTTTGTGATATATAAAGACCCATCTTTTTTTTTTTAGTAATAATTAAAGAACTTTTGGAGAGCTTCCATTTACTATTCCTAAACTATTTATGATAGCCTTTTTCATCAAGTATACCTGTAATAATCAAGTGCATATGTATATTGGGCACATTCCTAACATCTTTGAGTTGCAATTTGCACCCAGTAATGGTTTCTAACCAAATGTCTCTAATGCTCATAACACTAACTATACTTTGATATTCCATCCTAACTTGACCAAAGCCACCAACAATGTAGGATGTAAATTCACATGATGTCTGATAACAAAAGCCTTATTTTGTACACTTTTTTCTAGCAAAGGTTCTTTTTCCAACATCTTTCAAACTTTGTAGTAATTATGTTCCTAAGAAATATGATGGATGTGCTTATAAGATACCCACTTTATAACATTAGCAGTCTCTTTTCTGTTTTTCAGTTAAGCACATTTCATTTTGCCTTCTCCATATCTACAAACCTTTTTAGTTTGCAACTATGACTGAAGACTTGTTTGGGTCCATACTTTCGGGTTTATTAGTATAAGTTTTGGGTTAATTTTGTAAGTGTGTCAATTTTAGCTCGCAAGATAGATCGATTAGGGTTTTTATTTTCAAGAGTTTAAATACTCTTTGTAAGGATATAATATTCAGACTTGATAATACTATTGCTACCAAATTTATTCAGCTTGTGTGAGAGAAATTCTCATATTTTTTAGTTATTTAATGAACTAAATTGACTTATCAAATATTAACTGACTTTGTGACATCTTGTTCAACTTCTCGTTCGCAAATTGGTATTCATAAAGTGAGGGTTCTTATTTCAATAGTACTGATGTCTTGGGATAGGATTTATTGTTTCACACTTCTATTAAATTTATTTATACTTTTCTTCATTGTTAATCTTGTTATGAGTTTCATAAACACATAATTACAACGTTCGCATCATTACTTTTCTAATGGTTTTCTCTAAGTGACCATTTCCTGAAATTAACTTGCTTAATGTGCTAAATCTGCAATGCTAAGAGGCACACGAATATACAGGACAAGAAGAGAGTTTTGTAAATATTTTTGTATTCTCCTTTTATGATTTCCAAAATCTTCACATTTCCAATTCAATATTTAGTTCTTACCCACCATCTTGAAGAAACATTGCGCTTCACCAAAGCAATAAATTTAAACCACTATCCAAATATGGAAATCGTGTGACAGCCAATGAGACGCGTAAGTAACTATAAATCACCTTCAAAAGGTAGGATTCATCTGGCACTTTCACATACCTCATAATCGTAAGACTTGTAATGGAAACTCATTCTGTGTGAAGGCCCAGATATCCTGACGTGCCCTTTCAAGTTGCATCTAGTGGATACTAGCGCGAATCATAATTGTGTGATTGCAACTAATCTTGTTGAAAAAAAATGAACCTATGGAATTTGCAGAAGATTTTTACCTAGAGATGATCTTAAGTTATTTCTTACACCTCGGTGGTTTATCAGAAGTACCACCCCATAACACTGACATGCAAACGGCGGGCATGTACACATCATAGAGATTCAGAGAGAGCTACATTTTGTACCTTAGAGCCGAAAGTGAAATTCACCGAAGTTTATGAGAAAGAAGGCCCATCTTCCATTACTCCTTGGTTCATCCATCTCATTGTAAAAGTTGTCCCCTATGGTATTCAGCATATGCTACCATATCCCTCTAGAATATCCAGTGAAACTTGGAAGATACCACAGACACAAAATAGACAAATATCAACCAAGCGAGCAATCCTAAAACAGCTGGAAAAAAAAAAAAAAAAAAGAATTTTGTTTCTGGACAAAACTCATTATATGCACAACATCCTTTAATTAGTAGTGATCCCTGAAGCTCAGGACATTAACTGACAGGAAAATATTGCACTTGGAATAAAGAATCTTAAGACAATAATAGCCAAGGCATGGCGAGTTTTTTTCCCTCTCTCTCTATCGTGAGGTCGATCTACTCATGTCTTGGTAATGACGGGTTTTTTAAGAAAAAACGTTAGCCAATTTCTTGTGCATATAGGACAAAGACTACCATTGTGTTACGCTTAAGTTCCTGCCTTATATTTTGCATTGACTTCCTTTGCATCACCGATACATCTCCATTTCTCAAATCAGATTGTGAGAAAATATCACTCCAAGCATGTCTGACGGAACACGTGCTGTCTTTTCAGCTCTTGACAATGCTAAGACCCAACTCTACCATTTTAAGGCCATTTTCATAGCTGGTAAGGGATTTTTCACTGACGCTTATGATCTATTTTGCATCACTGCTGTGACTAAGCTTAGCGGCCGCCTATACTACTTTGACCCAGTTAAGGGTGCCCCAGTTAAACTTCCGACAAACATCAACAATGCGATAACTGGGGTGGCTTTATGTGGAACTCTTGCAGGGAAACTCTTCTTCGGGTGGCTTGGGGATAAACTTGGTAGGAAGAAAGTTTACGGCATCCCTCTAGTTACTATGGTGGGGTGTGCCTTGCTTCTGGCCTTTCCTTTGGATCCACAGCGACAAGTGTGGTTGGTAGTCTCTGCTTCTTCCGCTTCTGGCGTGGTTTTGGCATTGGAGGAGACTATCCTCTCTCAGCTGTGATTATGTCTGAATATGCCAATCAAAAAACTCGTGGAGCATTCATTGCAGCTGTCTTTGCAATGCAAGGAGTAGGAATAATGTTTGCAGGAGCTGTATCCACAATCGTCTCCATGTCATTCTTGAGTGCTTTCCCAGCTCCTCCATTTAGTAAAGCCAATGTGATACCAACTCAGCCTGAAACAGATTTTGATTGGCGGATCGTGCTCATGTTTGGTGCAATCCCAGCAGCTTTAACCTATTATTGGCGTATGAAAATGCCAGAAACAGCTAGGTACACTGCCTTAGTTGAAGGAAACCACAAGAAGGCTGCTAAAGATATGGCCAAAGTTCTTGAAAAGGATATTACTATTGATGAAGCAACTTCCAAGGCTCCTGTTAATCCCAAATCTTCATATAGGCTATTTTCTCAGGAATTTCTTAGAAATCATGGCGCTCAACTTCTCGGGACAGCCAGTACCTGGTTCCTATTGGATATTGCCTTCTATAGTCTCAATTTAACTCAGAAAGAAGTCTATCTATCTGCTGGATCTATAAATAAGGCCTCGTCAATGAAGGCAATAGAGGAGGTGTACCATCTGTCCAAAGCAATGTCCTTAATCGCGCTCGTTGCAATTGTTCCTGGTTACTGGTTTACTGTGTTCCTCGTTGATAAGATCAGAAGGTTCATTATTCAGCTTGGTGGCTTCCTCCTGATGTCCATTTTGATGGCAATTCTCGGATTCAAGTATGGGTATCTTCGAGGGGAGGAAGAGTTTTGTGGCGCATATTCGGAAAAGGATTTCTGCGGTGGTCACCCCATAATGTTTACAGTTATCTATGGGCTTACCTTCTTCTTTGCCAACTTCGGACCCAACAGCACAACCTTCATAGTTCCAGCAGAACTGTTTCCAGCAAGGTTCCGATCAACATGTCATGGTATCTCGGCAGCATCGGGAAAAGCAGGAGCTATAATTGGTGCATTTGTTGTACAGTACTACACTCAGGATGGAGACTCGGATGGAATCAAGAAGGCAATTTTGGTCTTTCTGTGGTAACCTTGATGGGCTTTTTCTTCACTTTCTTGGTACAAGAAACAAAAGGCAAGTCGCTCGATGAACTCTCCAGAGAAGACCAGGAGAAAGGCAGAAATGCAGAAGTAAACGGTAGAAACTATCGGACTGATGAGGATCCAGAAAGTGAAATGGTTTAGTTCTTAGGTAAAAATTCCTTTTCTCCTGGAACGCATGCAATCACTATTCATGAATCTCCAACAAAACAAGCTCCTTCTACTTCAAAGACAAAATAGAGGAAGGGAAAAGAATTTGCGCGTTGCATCCTTGGTTTAATGAGTGTTAGAATGTAACTGCGTGTGTGTGGCATTCCAATCCTTTTGGATATTAAAATGCGTTACTGTATTGTGGAATAAAGTTTGTGCTTGGAAAAGAAGAATAAGGTCGGGTAACTTATTTATTTATACACACATACACACTTGTTAATGATGCTTAAGAATACAAGTCTATTTATAGGCCGGTCCTAGATAATTAATGAATTAAATTATTTTTTTAAAAAATTAATCTAATAAGAAATCTAGTATCTAATTAAATAAGAATTCTAATAAACTAATCTATTATAAATCCTTCTTTATCAATTATTCCTACATTAATTAGGATTTCTCCTTTAGCTAATATTAAAACTCTTACAAACTCTAAATCTTAGTGGCCTAAATCCTGGTAGATATTGAATCTCAACACTCCCCCTCAATATCAATTGTCATTATTTTTTCATTTTTTTTCTTTTTAAGATGTTCTGACTTAATAGCGTTGATGTTATTTTTATTCCATCATTACAAAAAAAATAAGGAAGGTAGTTTCACCATTATGCTCAACATTAATTTTATTTTTTCAAATCTCGTTTGTGTTTCTAAACCTTCAATCGGATTCTTGACTTTTTCAAATGAGATTAACTTTTGAGCTTGTACATTTTCAATTTCTTGTAGCTTACCTTTAATATTATCAATTAAAGTAAAAACTTCATTGTAATTAATTCATTACTTTTGACTATAGCTTTTTGCCATTAACTGTACCTTGTATCTCTCAACCTCTTCTTTGATATTCTTCTTTTCTTTACAGATCCACTTGACATCTATTAACTTCTTTTCATTTGGTTTAGGAACCAATCTCCATATGTCATTCTTCTCAATTGATACAATCTCCTTATCCATAGCAATTCTCCATTTTGTATTCTTTTATTGCTTCTTCAAACACTATAGTATCACATGTAGCAAGATGACAATATAGTGTTACATCATCAATAGGATTAGTTACCTCATATAAGTCATCAAGGCTCCTTATCTTTCTTGATAGACTTGGTGGAATGCCACTACTCGAGCTTTCATTAGAAGAAGAAAAAGAAGTTGAGTTCATTAGTGCTTGTGTTTGTGGAGGTGTGACTATAGGCTCTTAATGATCTTCATATCTTTCTTCTTCTTCATCAAGAATCGGTAAGAAGTCATATTTTTTACCATCATTTACCTTCCAACCCCATGCTTCTTCTTTATTGAACTCAACACTTTACTAATCATTATATTTCTTTCATTAGAGTTGTAAAACTTATATCCCTAGCTATTTTTCATAGCCTATAAAGATCATCATTTTGCTTTTGTCATCTAACTTGGTTCTTACTTGATCATCTACATGCGCATAACCAATGCTTCAAAAAACTTTCAAGTGAAAGACACTTGGTTTTGTTCTACTCTATGCTTCTTGTGAAGTCATGTCATTCAAGCTTTTAATAGGATATCTATTTGACAAGTCGATAGCATATATAATCTAAAACTTTATCAAGCTCCATGAACTTGCCTTTGTTTCCATATATGTGATTATTGGCTCCATTATCTAGGTACCATATGTTTTCTTTATCTTGCAATCTCTCATTATGCATTAGTATTAAAGTGGCATCCTTCTTTTCTTCTATCACAAGATTTGCATTCTCCTCAACCATCTTAGTTGAACTCCAGCAATCCTTAGCATAATGACTTGTATTTTGATAATTATAGCATTTAACTTTTGATTTGTCAAACCTGTTGTTAAATCTGGATCTTGGATTGCTACTACCAGTTGAACTGGCCGGTCAATTGGTTCCCTTCATTCGATGGATTGTTTGATCTATTAAGGTTGTCTCGGCCTTCTCTTCTAAATCTTCCTCTTTCTTCTTGTGAATATAAAAAATCATATTACTTTGAAAAAAAGTGCTTGTGCACCCACGTGCTCTTGAATCTCATTGACTCTTTCTTCATAAGCTTACAATTTTCTCATGAGACCTTGTATTGAAAGAAAATCCATATTTTACGACTCCTCTATCGCGACAACCACATATTGAAACTTCTTTTGCAGTGAGCGTAGGATCTTCTTTACCACACGTGTCTCTTCCATCTTTTCCCCATATCTCTTTATTTGATTGTATATGGCCAATACTCTTGCAAAGTATTCTGAAATATCCTTTAATTCAAGCATATGTAACTTTTTAAAGTCACCATGTAGTTTTTTTAGACATACCTTTCTCACACTGTCAACTTCTTGGTTTGATTTTTTCAAAACTTCCATACTTGCTTGACAGTGGTTGCATTGACCACTATCTCAAAAATGGTGTCATCCAGACATTAATGGATGATTGTTAGTGCTAGTTGATCCTTCTTTCATGCCTTTGTCAACCTAGGATATTGAAGTGGAAAGTTTGAATTGACCATGTTGAATAATCAAATCTAAGCTCTGATACCATTTGTTGGAAAAGATGTGGTAGCTAATTTATAAGAACAAAGTTAAAGAACAAGAAGAAGAATGAGAGGAATGATATTTTTATTAAGAGTTTTCTCAAAAGATACACCTTTATAGCTCTTCTTTATATCTCTCTATACTTGTGTATAATGCTTAAGATTAAAAGCCTATTTATAGGCCTCAAGTCCTAGATAATCAATGAATTAAACTATTCAAGGGAAATCCTAATCTAATAAGTAATCTAACATTCTAATTAAATAAGGATTCTAATAAACTAATATATTATAAATCCTTTTTTCTTTTTTATCAAGGATTCCTATATTAACTAGGTTTTCTCTTTTAATTAATATTAAAACTCCTATAATCTCTAAATCCTATTAGCTTAAATCCTAGTTGATATTGAACCTCAACAGTTTGTAAATAGGTTATTACAATTTGAAATGGTATTTGATAACAAAATAAAAATATTCAAAAGTAAAAGAATCACAAAAAATTAAGCTTATGATGTCTGACATAACTCTTTTAACTCCTCTTATAGCAACAGTTTGTTTCCATACTCTTTTAACTACTCCTATAACATCAATCTATTTCCATACTCTTTTAACTCCTCTTGTAACATCAATATGTTATGCAACTGCAAGTTATCGCTTGATAGAGATTATCAACCTATTATCCATATGCATGATCTTGATGCATTATCATTAACAAAATATATATCGCAATAGGGTTTTATCATTCAATATTGGGTTGATTGAGAATTGTGCTTCATAATCCATTTTTATATGCTTTTTATGAGAATATCTTGGTCTCACGATCAAGATCACAAGTTTTGGCATTTTAACCTTGGTTAAATAATGTTGTTTTTTTTTTATTATTATTATTTTCTTTCTAGGAGATTATATCGGTCTCATGACCTAAGTCACGGGTCCTTCAACATTGGAATTGTTTTTTATTGGGTTGTCCTCGTATCATGACCCAGGTGGCAGGTTTGGCGGGTTAAGCCAATTGACTCATTTTTTCTACCTCTTTTTTTTTTATAATTGACTTTTTTTTTTCAAATTTTATCAATTAATATTGTGTTTGATTGAGAATTAGGCTTTATAATTTATTTCAATGACTTCATGATTTGTTTCAGTTTGTTTTTATTATGTTACCTCGGTCTCCTAACCCAGAAATAGTACCTAATAGTTAACTCATATTGACTTGGCTTATTTTTTATGTTATTTTTAAGTAAGATTTTCCAAAATTTCATCGTTAAACATTAGGTCTGATAGGAGCGATTGAGAATCAAACTTTATAATTTGTTTTGACTTTCTCTCTATGGGATTATCTTAATTTCAAGACCAAAGTTGTAGATTTAACAGGTTAACTCCAGTTAAATTATGTCATTTATTATTTTTTTTTCTATAAGATTATCTCGGTTTGATGACCCAGGTCATGAGTTTGGTGGATTGACTCAAGTTGTGTTTTTTTTTTTTTAATTTAATCCGTCAATATTAGGCTCGTTAGGGATTGAAATTCATATTTTGTTTCAATTTTCTTTTCATGGGGTTATTTCAGTTTTATGACCCAGATTGCAAGTTTGACATATTAACTCAGGTCGTTGTTTTAGGTTTTTTTTTAATTTTTTTTTAAATTTTATCCTTTAATATTGAGTTGATTGAGAGGCTTTATAATTTATTTTGATTTGATTTTTATAGGATTATCATAATTTCATAACCCGAGTCATAAATTTGACACGTTAATCCGAGTTTTCTAGGTCAATCCAATATATTATTATTTTAATATTAAAAAAGATATTATCTTAAAATTTTGTTTAGTCAAGTATTATTTTCACAGGTTATATCAGTGTTTTTGGACTAGTAAAGTTAATTGGGTTACATTGAATAAACACTTGCACAATTTAATTTTTTTCTACTAGAAAAAATAATATATAATTTTTATTTTCATATTTTTTAAAAAAATTGAACTTCACTGGTGCAGGTAAAGCATCTAGAATGTTATAAAATAGAAAGTGATCGGATCATCTAAAGGAAAAATAAATAATGCAACTAAGAAAGAGGGGCAAAAGGGTGGGACAGTGCAGGTGAAAGGCCAACCTCGGGAATTAACTAAAATGGCACGAAGTTTGTGTCAAATTAAAAACTGTATCAAATAAGGAATTATAAAAATAGAAAATGGAAAAACGAACCTAAGAAGCACTATAAAAAGGGTAAGAGAAGGGGGGAGGAAAACAAAACGTACGGGCAAATCCAAAGGCTAAAGCATCAAAGAAAAAAGAAAAGATAGCTAGGCAAGAGCGATGAAAAAGAACAAAGATATATGCTAAAATGAAGGGCAAAGTATGTCTTTAAAAGTGAATTAAGTAGTTCGGACAAGAAATAAGCTGAAGTAGGGTTTGCCATCTTCTTACATATATCAAGGGTTTTATTGTACGTTGATTAATGTCTACTGCTTGCTAAAGATACAAGTCAAGTTTGTAAAATGGAACTTCTGGTTGGCAACCCGATCCTCAATACGTATCACCACATTGCCATGCAAAATATTAGCATTAAGAAGGAAGCAAACCTGGGTTTGCACCACTGCCTTTTTAAGCCACAGTTGAAGCAGGAACAACAACATCGAGGTATTAGATAACCATTATGTATTATTATTTTCATCTTGGTTCTGCCCAGATCGTTTCCCATTTTTGTAGGAGAACTAGGAATGTTTAGAAAAGGAAGCAAAATCCAGAAACAAATGTTCATAAAAGCACACGAAATTTCTTTGACAGAGTTAAGAAAAATCTTACTGCATTTTGGTGAGAGGCCGGTGGGGTGATTCTGGGAAAGCAACATCAGCACGGATCGAGGTGATTGATGAAATACTTGGCTAAGGATGTACCTTGGGTGTGCTGCAACAGCCATGGAAGAAGGCACGAGAAAAATAGAGAAATACAGACACAAATGTTTAGAAAATGGGGGAGAAATTTGCTATCAATCTATACACTTCTCCAGGCACAAGGAGAAGTCAACAGTGAGGAGTAAGAAGAGAGGAGAAGTTGAAACTGGAAAATTGCTTGAATTACCATGAGAAACACTACTGGAGTCCAGTACAGTAAATACAATGTGCAAAACTGACTTCTCTTAGTTTTTTCTTCTGTCAAGATTAATAAAAGAGGTAAAATACTCTACCTCCATCTTGGTATTTATAAAATTTAAAAACTAATAGACATATTGTAACTTTCCTTGCACCTTTTTTTTCCTAGTCAAGACTTTATTTTACCTTGTTAATTTTACTGTTATTTCTCGGTAATTTAGGTAAAGAAGAAAAAAATTGGGGCGGGGGTAAGGTGTAAGGAATTCTTGCCCGAATTATCCAATATGTTTGATATTTGGATGAAGTTCTTGACACAGAGTTTTACTTTCTTGTTTTTATATATTTAATGATAACAATAAAATAAAAAATAAATTAATAATATTTTTTTTTGATATTTTTAGATTATTCTGTATGCATTAAATGATTAATAAATAAAATTTAAAATATGCAATTCTAAAAATTCATCTAAGTTAAACTGTTAAAATCTCAAATTTTTTATGAATTAATTGATCGTTTGGTATTGATAAATAAACCGGTCAACCATCAATAATAACCATAAACAACTAGTTCTCTTTAATAATATATATATGGCTTGTTAATATTTTCAATATGTATATTTTTAAAGTTTATCTTTTTAAAATATCATTATATTTTTTATCTCTAAAAAAATATTTACTTTAAGCATTTAAAATTTTTTAAATTTACCTAATATTTAAAGTTTTTTTGTTTTACAGGTATCATTCATCAACCATCTTGATTAAAAAGAATTAATCAAATTGCTAGAATTAAAACTTAATTAATTATCCTGTTAGTATGGATTTTGAATTTTTTTAGAGATGAAAAAAGAGAGAGATCCATGAAAATAATGACTGAGGAGGGCAAGAATAATATTTATTTTTTAATTTTATTATGATAATTTATTTTAGATACAAAAGAGAAAAGGTAAGGTAGAAAGTTGTAAAGAATTGTTTTAATTTGATAGAAGATGTTGATGTGTAATAAGTTAATGACATGTAATATTAATTTATATGTCTCTAAAAAATAATATTTACTAATTGGAACTTGAATATTTATACTTTTTTTCTATTTATAATATATTTTAAAGTATGATTATAATTATTTTTTAAAATATTTTTTATTTAAAAATATAATAAAATAATTTAAAAAATTAGTTTAAAGTAAAATAAAATAATTTTTTTAAAAATACTTTTAATAAAAAATATGGCTCAAGCTTTGTTGGAAGTGTGGTTGCGGTTGTTTTTTAAAATGTTTTTCATTTAAAAATATATTAAAATAATATTTTTTTTATTTTTTTAAAATTCATACATCAAAATAATCTAAAAATATTTAAAAATATTAATTTAAAATAAAAAAATAAAAAAAATTTAATTTTTTTTAAAATATAAAAACAAAAAAATAATACCTAAATAAAGCCACCCCAGGAATGTACGAAGCATCGCAACTTTTAAAACCCAAAAAAGTGGGAACAAAACAAGACACCAAGACCCAAGCGTAGCCCCCTTTGTGTAGTGTAGCAGAGCTACTGCTTGCCACGTGGCCTCTTACCTTTCATGTTTTTTATCTTCAACTACTGCTTTGTGCTGTCTATATATATTTGCAGCAGATACCCTCACGCTTCACACTTCTCTGATATTTCTGCAAGACAGACAAATAGAAAGAAAGAAATGGCAATAATTGCTGTTTCAGCGCCAAGAGGGGCTCGATTCTCTTGCTTTAATACTAACCCTCTTCCTCAGGTGACGACTCCTTTCTTATATCTTTGTTCTTTTAATGTCCAGTTTATTGATTCATGTGTGTCCAGAAAGAAATGGCAATAATTGCTGTTTCAGCGCCAAGAAATCTTGTCTTGATGAACTGCTGTTTGTTTCAAAAGTTACCAATTCCAAGCAGGAGATCAAGTAAGCTCAATTTTCGCTCAAAGGGTTCTACCCCTTTTGCCCGATATGCTCAAACACAGCAGGATCTTTTCTCTTCTCGTCTCCAAGGTATTTGTGCTTATCAATATGTTTGACATAATGAAACTATTCTTTTGGAAATTCCTTTCTATCAGATTTTGGAACCCACCCAATTCACCTTTATATTCCCCCACTGTAGAAAGACCTAATAAAGCTCTTGTTACTTCTACTCCTTTTTGCTGGTATTATACTTCTTTATTGAAAACTTATATATGTTGATGCTATCAGATAGTATTGAAAACTTGCCCAAACTGGTGGAGGATATTGTTCAGACATCTATCAACACTGGTCCACGGGAAGCCCTAAGGCTAGCTCAGGGCGTTCAAGCATTTCTTGGAGGCGGTGGCGAATGGCTGGCAGATGTATCAAAGGTAGTTCGCGCTTCAATAGTCTTTCCTCACCCCTTTGAAATCCATAACATTGCATTATTTTAACACAAATAAATAAAACAGTTCCAGTCTTGCATACAATGCATGGATGAGTAACGGCGAGGATTATCTCGTTTGCATGCACTTCTAGTTTTCTGTATGATGCCTGGAAATATTTCTGTAGGATGGCTAGAAACATCAGCAGAGATGTAATTGCTTAGTCAATTGATCTCATTGTGAGAAATGGTTAAGCCAATGAGATTATGCAAAATTGAACAACGTTTCTGAACGTGTTTCTTTTCCTTTGGACAAGACTCTGGTTGTAGAGGTTGGAATTCCCGTCTTCTTGAACAGGAGTTAATTTTGTTTCCTTTTTCTGCATATTTATCTTTTAAATCCCATGTATGGCTGGCTTCCAACATACTTCAACCAAATTCTTCAGTGATTCCTGTCACCAGGACTGAGTGGTTGAAGGTTAATTTATTTAGTTGAATGGGATCAAGTATTTATTTATTTATTTATTTTAATTCCAGAGGGTAATTAAGACTCAGGAATTCTGTTTTAACATAGCATAGCTTTGAAGCATAGTGGCCATGGAATTATCCCAGGTTCAGTTCCTTCTGGCATTGCATCATTTAAAGCAAAAATATGATGCAGAATGAGTGTTGAAGATTCTCTTTGAAAATTATGTATTCCTAGGATGCAATGCTCTCTCGCATGATGAGGGCATTGGCACTTTATTTTCCTGTCCTGTTCTCAGAAGCTCTACCATGAAAGGCTGCTTCTTACTTTAGATTTTAGATGGGCCTCTCTTAGATACTTTTGCTAGTTTGTTTCTCTACTCTCTTAGGGTATAACTTGGATTCTAATTTGTTTTTCCCCTACTGAAAATAATTGTAAATCTTGAATTAAATCTATATTTAGAACCCAATGATGTATGTTATATTGTCTGTTGATGCCAGTGCATTAAACTCATGTAAGTTCTTGCACCCACTCTATATTATGTCTGTACTGAAATCATTTTCAAACTCCATTAGATGGTTCCTTAAGTTAATGCCAGGGTTAAAAATTGAGGATTGGTAATGTGCTCTGACAGAGGGTTTATAAGACATCCCAAATGATGTGACTATTAGTGCTTACGAGTGTGATTTAGATGGGCATTTATCTAAAAAGGGTCTTGTTCATTTGGATCAGTTCTTAGAAGAGATCTGAGGATGTTAAAATTGTTCTATTTGTCGCTTGCTTTACACACACACACACACACACACACACACATTCCTTTTTCCTTAGTTTTCTTTCTCCTGATCCCTATGGATGACATCACTATTAGTTTAAGTTCTGATGCAAGCCACTTTTTGCAACAAACAAGGATGTGGATGTCATGGCCTTTGCCAAAGACCTGGACAAGATATTTTCATCAATACAGGCAAGCATCAATACTCGAAATACTCTCTTTAAAGTTTTTGTAATATTCTGTATTGATCATTTGAAATCTATTTGATGCTACTTTAAAACACACTTTATTAAAGCCTCAAACACAGTTTATTACTCTAATGCAGGATTTGGATACTGAATTAATTGTTGCAACTGCCAGGGATACAACTACAAATGCAACCGCTGTATCTGCGAATGCAGTTGTTGATGAGAGGCAGATGAATGCACTTTTTCTTGATGTGGTAAGCTGATCTTTCTTCAGCCCAAATATCTAACAATTTAAGTTTGAACATTATGCAAATAAATGTAGTGCAAACTTGATTACGATGTTTACTGTTTTCCTGGCAGTTAAGTTGTGATTTTAGGACAAAGTGTGCATCATTCCAGACCCATTGGTGATCTCTAAAATACAGTGATAAAAAAACACAAACCATTCAAACGCCCACCTCTTTGTCAGCTATCACCGGGTTTGCAGATTGCTAAATTTTTTTTTATTGCTACACCTGTAACCCATAAGTAATGTTTGTGAAATGATAGTGTGCAGCCAGGATAGATGTTTAGTTTTAACTATTTATCACAGGGGTAAAATAAGTAAACTTCTGTTTTGAGAAGCCAAAGGATTGGATTTATTTTGGACAAGAAAATTATTATGAATAAAAACACAATATAGAAAGTTTAGTATAGACTGAAGCTTGCTAAATTTGCAGAAATTTTCTGAAGTATTTGGTAAGGGTAATTACAAATACCTTGAATTGGATGGGGAAGCTCAATCTTGGAACAACCAGAGAGTGGTGGTAGCCCGAGGAAAAGCGAATTCAGAAAGGAATGGTGTGGATTTTGACAGTGATGAAGAGAATGGGAATGGAGGAGGGGGAGGAGGAGGTGGAGATCAGGAGCCGTTTGATTGGGAAAAGGAGATGAGGAAGAGAGTGAAGGAGATTGAAGAGAGGAGAGAGTTGGTGAAGAAAGCTGAGGAGTTGCAGAGCAGAATATTTGATGATGATAGCCAAGAAGAAAAAGAAGAGAGCGAGGAAGAGAAGAAGGAGAGAGTGAGAAAAGAGCTTGAAAAGGTTACACTACTACTATTTTTTTTCTTCTAATTACTCTTTTGTATTTGTTTTCGTTGTTTTTATTGTTACCCTTTGTTTTCAAGCAGGTGGCCATGGAACAGGCAGAGAGAAGAAAGACAGCTGAATTGATGTTCGAATTAGGGCAAAAAGCTTATGGAAAAGGCATGTATGGAAGGGCTATTGAGTTTCTTGAAGCCTCACTGACGATCATTCCAAGGTCGACACTGTTTGGTGGTGAGGTTGGTAATATAGTTTAATTTTAGTCCACGTTGCTTTCTTTCAACATAACATTTTGATCATGGAGTGAGAAATAATAGGTTAAAATTTTGTTGTTTAGATACAAATATGGCTGGCTATGGCTTATGAGGCTAATAATCGACATGCTGACTGCATTGCTCTTTACAAGCAATTGGAAATGAAGCACCCTAGTATTAGCATTCGACGTCAAGCTGCAAATCTTCGATATATATTGCAAGCACCTAAGCTTAAGATATCCCAGGAGGAGATGGTTACCATTCCACTCATTGGTTCAACATATGACAGGTTGTAAGTTTTTTCATCAAACTGTTCAATTAATTCTTGTTTTCAATATTTTTAATGCTGCAATACAAGTTTTTGTTATTAGAGATAAATTGGCTAAATCAATAATTATAAAATCCATCAGTTTGATGATATCTGTTCATTTAGTTTGCACATTCCAAACAATATTTTCAACTCTTTTTGGCTTCATTTCATGTTCTTTTATACAAACAAAACCATGTAGTAAATTTGGTAATTCTTTTGAAGTTAGCTATAGAATCCTTTTTGTTTAGCCAAACTGCTGGAATCCATTTATTCCTTCTAGTTGAATGATTTCTGCTGCATGAGTCTAACTTTCCTAGATTAACCGTTCTCTTGCTTATGCACATGCATTAAACACTGGTACAATACTTGTGCAATTATCTTCTTTTCTTTTTCATTTTTTCTCTTTTGTTGGGTGGGGAGATTCATATGTGCATTTTTAGATCAATGAATGAACTTAATATCAGCTAAACTTATGTTGCAATGCAAAGAATGCCAAGTAGAGGTTAACAAAGCTGAATAACAAATGACAACAAAAATACAACCTGAAACTAATTACAATGAAGACATGCAAATTGAACAACTACTACCAAAGAGCAGACTGATCTAATCTACAGTTAAAAGCTAAACTTTGTTGCAACACAGAGAATGCCAGCTAGAGGTTAACATAACTGAAAACAAATGACAACAAAAATACAACCTGAAACTGATTACAATAAAGGCATGCAAACTGAACAACTACTAGCAAAGAGTAGACTTATCTAATCTACAGATAAACAGCAATCTTTGCTCTCTATCTCTCTCTCTCTATTTAAACCTCACATTGAAGATATGCTGCATTCATCCTCATTTTTATAAATGAACTAATGAGGACAATGCTCTTCATACTTTTGAGGGTGGAAGTATGTTATCTCCAATTCCTTCCAAATCCAAACCTACTGGAAGGGTAAAATTATTCTCCTGTAAATTCTGTAAAGCTCAATTGAAATCCTGCATCCAGTCCCTCAGAAGTCTGAATGTGCCTCAATTTGACTGAGCTTTCACCCATAGCTGTTTGGTATAGAACAGTAGAAGATAATGTGGTCTATAGTCATACTGGCATTACAAAAGAGCAACTTAGGATCAATATTTGACCCCCAATCAACCTGTATATCTTTAGCAAAAGCTATTAAGAAGAGCCAGCCATGAAATAAAGTTGAGTTAGGTATTATAAGAGAACCCCAAAGTATCCTTGGACTTTTCCATTTAACAAAAACCCAACCTTTGTTTATTGTTTACTGCTTATTAGGAGATATCTTTCAAAATCCAAGCCCTCCTTTTGCAGATTAGGGGAATAAACCAAACATAGCGGGTTAAAAAGAGGGACTAAATCATAGACCTGGAAGGAGGCCATTGCCAGTCAGGGAACTCCATAGAAGCTGAAACTTTAGATTGAATTGGCAGATTCAAATAATAGACAATCCTATGTTAGTACAACTGCAAAAGAGGACCGTAAGGGTACTATGAATCCCACTGCAAGTATTTCTTTCCAGTACTTTTATAAAATCTTTAGATTGAACTGGCAGATTCAAATACAATGGCCATCTCACTAGTTATTGGCCTTAGGTTCAAAATACTTTTCCAGTTTCAATGGCAATCATCTGGAACATTAATGATCAAAAACCTTCTTTAATTTATGATATGGATCCAAGCAACCAGTAGAGAAGGTGATGTAGAATCTGTAGATGAACCGAATAGAAAAAAAGAAAAAAAGAAAAAACAATTTATAATGTTGTGGGGTAGATATGCCATAGTGGAGAAGGGAAGCAGTAGAGAGAGGCGTGGGAGGATCAGACAATCTTGGTAGATGAGTGTGTGTCATAGGTGAGGACTATCATAGAACTTGAATGTCTTGCTAAGGTGCATATTCATAGGCACAAACCCAAATAAATAGGAAAACCAAATCCGAACATGAATAGGAAAACTTGCTGAATAGGACATAACAGTAGATTCTTTATAAACCTATTTTAACTACTCAATTGAACATACTAATATCTCTAAATAGTACTAAAAATCTTGAAAACTTCTCAAATTTAAAATATTAATTAATTTCCCTTGTAGTCCTTCTTCCCCAATAACCAGCCTTTAAGGAAAAGACAATAAAAAAATATTCCTGAGGATAGCAGCTTCATTCCAATAAGAAATGCTTCTAATACCCAGCCCATCCTCCTGTTTAGGTCTGCCTAAGAAAACCCCAACCTGCTTTGACTCCTTTTACAGAGCCTGATTTCTGCTTCCAGAAGAAGGCACAACATTTCCATCTCACCTTCTTTATAAGACCTTGGGAGAATTGGTATTCTGGGCCAATAACTTTGAGTGTTAAAGAGACCAGAAATCATAAGCTGAACTCTTCCAGCAAAACTGGAGAATATAGAGGTCCAGTTATCTATCCTTGCAGTGATACTCTCCTCAAGTGGATGGCCAGCTGAATTAGAGGCACTTCCTGAAACCTCACTGGCAATTTGCCTACTTTGAATCTTGATTACTGAAGAATGTTTTATTTGTGGAAATAAAATCAAGATTAGTAGGTACATTTTACACATCAATGGATTGGTTTTGTCAGCTGCCGAGGAGGAGAACTGATAAAAGAGTTTTCCTTTTAGTACTAATCGATCCCTTTCTACCATTCTAGAAAGTGTACAACTCATCTTAAAAAACAGAGATTAGTCAACTTGCCTTTTGTGCACTTTGGATGATAGAGCATAGTACCTTCTAGAGCAGCCTTGTCTAACAATTTGTAGAGAATTTGCATTGAGATGATAGAAAGGTTAGGAGATAATGGATCCCATTGCCTTAGTCCTTTCTGATCTCTAAATCATCTGCATAAACTTGCTTTGCTACAAACTGAATACCTGGGAGAAGTCACTTGTGCCTTAATCCATGAAATAAAAGGTATGAATAAGATTTTCCAGAAACAAATATCTTGTTTTTATAACAAATCTATTATTTGGAGCTTGCCATTATTACAGATTTCCATATGCTTTAGTGATCTTGAAGACCCCTCTATATTCTTATTGGATAATTTATATTAAGATGTATTAGATGAAGCACTAACCTCCATATCTTCATTTAAATGACCTCTGGACAACTGCAGATTTCCCTCTTTTCCTGCCTTACCTTACTTTAGAAACAGGTACTAGCGAGCTTGCTGAGACATTTTAGTATGTGATATGTACTCATGGATATCTTTCACAAGGAATGAGCAAGGATTACTCAATCACTCAAATGTGTTTTTCCCAGAGCACTACCAATTCTGAGCATCCTTTCAGCTTCAATTGTCTCAAACTTGTTTGAAATCCTTTGGATTCTGAACTGAATTAGTTATTCTCATGTCCAATTTTGATCAAGTTGTTTGAATTGATGAGCAATTTATGACCCTTTATTGATCTCTACTAGTTTTTGAAAATCTAGTTTTGCCATCAATTCATCATGTGATTGTGATTTACTTTTAATTCTTTCTTAGTCCTCACAATGGTAGACTGCTTTCCTGGAATTTCCACATCAAACTTGGCCATGCTGCGGCGTGTCTAGCTCTATATGGTCCAGACTTGGACTTGATGGAAGCTAGCTGTGTATCTTTGCAGGGTTATCACCCATTTGCCCTGCTTTAGTGATATTTGGTAATTGGTGATGTCTTTTCTTGGTTCTGGATGCTAGCTTTGCAGGGTTATCACCTATTTGCCTTGTTTTAGTGATGTTTTGTAATTGGTGATATCATTTTAGGTCATGGTTTTATAGAGATTAATAAGCATTAGGCTTTTCCAGAAAGTGAAAATCGGTGGAAAGAATTGTAATTATAATTGATCTTAAATAATGGATGATGTACCTGTCTTGATGAATTTTTTGTTGATCCATGAATCAGTATGCTGCGATCTAAGAAAAAAGTGGTGATCTCAGCATCCTGCTATCATTTCACGCGTCTTGAAGTTGTTTGAAAAGTATGTCCATGTTGAATCACTCATCCGTCTTGTCTTCATAATCATGTACAACGTGTACATTATGTTTTACCAACAGTTTCTCTTCATTTGGTGCTTTGTTGAGTATTACTCTCCTTTTGGTTGATAGCTTGTGTTTCCCCGTGCCTTGAAAATTATCCGAACGCCCCTCAATATCATCACTACTCAGTTGATTCCTAGCACTTAGAGAAGTGACAAGGTGGGATGTGTTTAATGCAGCTATGCGGCATCATGGAGTGATAAGTACAAGGAGAAGGATCAAGAGAGAAGTTGGACAACATCCAATCAATTGCCATCATCTAGAGATTTTATGGGGGACTTTCTGGTCTGGCGACCTCCAACTGGACTGGAGAAAAATCGAGCTTTTTGGTTTGCTTTAGCTTTGTGGATGGGATTGGTTGGAGTTGCTCTTTTTCTTCAAAGATGAATCTCAAAAAACACACGATCACCATATTGTAACTATTGTACATGAATTGTTCGTTTGATTATATATGCATTCATCAATGTACCACCATGCCACTGCCATCTTGACATTGTCGCATGTATGAATCAGTAGATTTGCTTGCTTACTTAACACTGTTTTTTGAAGCATGTTTCCTTGGCTGTATGGAATACTTGAAGGCGTCTTTTACCTTTCTTGAGCAAGCATCTTGTGTTAAAATTGTTGAAGGATGAGGGCGTGGTTATGACCTCATTTGGCTCATATGATATGCAGGATAGCCAATGATATATCATAACTTGTCCAAAAGTGTGTGTATAATGTGCAGAGGTTTTCAATGATTCATCAATGCTTCATAATAGCATCTTGCGATAAAACTAAGCTGTAAATGTGGAATGGGCGACAGTTAATGCTCAAATCCAGCTTAAATGCATCTTACCAGCACATATCAAGTTCCTTTCCATCAGAATTACCTTTCTCTGGATTTTTATTCTTTTTTTGTTCTAGAAGCGGGTGGCTAAGTACATGTGGTACCAATCATTCAAACACTTAAATCTCTAGATATTGATGTTAGTTTAATATGTTTTATAGTTAATAATCCGTTGATTCTTGTGTTGTTATTATACTTCTATAAATATATATTTATTATTAATAAAAATTTAATTTATTTTTAATATTTATATAATATTAAATTAATGAATTTAGAATAAAAATAAATCTTATAAAATAAAAATACTTCAAAAAAAAATTATAAATTTTTTATTATTATAAGATTCATCTACATATTAGTTAATTTAGACATTTATTAGTCATAAAAATTGATATATATATTATGTTTTTTCATTTATGAAAGGAAGTAGTTATTCTTATAAGTTGAGATTAAAGGGATATCTAGAACTAATATATAGATGCTTATCATAAGACATGTATACTGAATCGACCCGCATGAAAATTTCATATGAAGGAATCCTCCATGTCTATGGAAAGACACATGTGACAGTTGTCTAAGTGATCATTAGACTTGGGATCACTAGGTCATCTTATATAGATAATGTTATACTCTAATCTTATTACATGTTATTTTAATCGAGGTAACAAAATGACAGATATTCGGTATAACATAAACTATATAAAGATACTTGAGTGATCAGGAGATAATTCATTACCGCAAGTAAATTAAGAAAAATATTTCATTTATTTTAAAATAGTATTGACAGAAAAATCCTTAGCCAAAGTGGAATGAGATTTGAAAAGAGTTTTAAATCTTATTCAAATGATCAATGACTATTATGTAAAAAAACAAACATGATTTTAACATAACAGATATTCTTCATGCTTTAATATTAAATTAGAATATTATTGATAAAAAGATATTAATTACACTAAGAAATCTATCACAAAAAGGTTAAGTCAAATCATTAATGACTTTTCTAATATTTGAAGGATCATGACATGATGTTAGACGATGCACTTAATCTTTAAATATAAATTAATTAATTGTTTAATTGATAATAAATTAAATTATTTAATTCTATTTAATTATAATTATAATTTATATTTGGGTCAACATATTAGGAACCTAAGGGGTCACACACATTAAAAACTATTAGTCATAAATTAAGATATGATGATTTAATTAAGTATGACTTAATTTAAAAAATATTTTAGAAATTAAGAACTATAAAATAATTAATACATTGATTATATTCTAGAACTAGAAAAATCAAGTAAGGAATTAATTGAGTTAATTTTAAAATTATCTCAAATTAATATATAAATATTATTCAGAGGGTAAATCGATGTTTTGTTAATTTATAGAGTTTTTTAGATTTTTCTATAAATAATAAGTGATACCTCTTATTTTTAAAAGTTGTTGTTTGTTAGATTAAAAAAACTATATAAACACAAAACTAGAGCTAGCATTCTAGGCATATCAATTCCTCTCTTCTAAATAAAG
This sequence comes from Populus tomentosa, assembly GCA_018804465.1. NCBI lineage: Eukaryota > Viridiplantae > Streptophyta > Magnoliopsida > Malpighiales > Salicaceae > Populus > Populus tomentosa. The sequence goes on along the minus strand of JAAWWB010000094.1, from coordinate 177 downwards.
ATTTAGAAATTTTTTATGAGTGGTTCGTGTGAATTAAAATGAGAAGAAAAAATGCATTCCTCTGATCTAAATTTTGTTTTTTTATTAATCCATCTCTTGTTTATTTTAACAAAAATATTTATTAAAATTAAAAGCATTCTTTTCTAAACAAAAATCCATCATATTTTTAAAATCAAA
>JAAWWB010000095.1:0-26759 GCA_018804465.1 Populus tomentosa | reverse complement strand
AGGTAAGGTCCGACAGGGCATCGTTGGTGTGGGGTACTGATTCCAAGCTACTCCAAGTAAAACAGCCTTCCGAAACTCGTGAAAAAAATTTTATAGCGATCCAACGGTCGGATCTATTGTTATGGACCTTTGAGCCGGTACTCTACTCATGTCGGTGTAAGGCCCGACCGGACATCGTCGGAGTGCGTACTGATTCCACGCTACTCCAAGTAAAACAGCTTCCGGAAACTCGTGAAAAAACTTTAGAGCGATCCAACGGTCGGATCTATTGTTATGGAATTCCTTTTGAGCCGGTACTCTACTCGATGTCGGTGTTAAGGCCCGACCGGACATCGTCGGAGTGCGGTACTGATTCCACGCTACTCCAAGTAAAACAGCTTCCGGAAACTCGTGAAAAACATTTTAGAGCGAACCAACGGTCTGATCTATTGTTATGGAACTTTTGAGCCGGTACTCTACTCATGTCGGTGTTATGGCCCGACCGGACATCGTCGGAGTGCGGTACTGATTCCACTCTACTCCAAGTCAAACAGCTTCCGGAAACTCGTGAAATAAATTTTAGAGCGATCCAACGGTTAGATCTGTTGTTATGGACCTTTTTACCCGGCACTCTAATCATGTCCGAGGTAAGGTCCGACAGGGCATCGTTGGTGTGGGGTACTGATTCCAAGCTACTCCAAGTAAAACAGCCTCCGGAAACTCGTGAAAAAACTTTTATAGCTATCCAACGGTCGGATCTATTGTTATGGACCTTTTGAGCCGGTACTCTACTCATGTCGGTGTTAAGGCCGACCGGACATCGTCGGAGTGCGGTACTGATTCCACGCTACTCCAAGTAAAACAGCTTCCGGAAACTCGTGAAAAACATTTTAGAGCGATCCAACGGTCGGATCTATTGTTATGGACCTTTTGAGCCGGTACTCTACTCATGTCGGTGTTAAGGCCCGACCGGACATCGTCGGAGTGCGGTACTGATTCCACGCTACTCCAAGTAAAACAGCTTCCGGAAACTCGTAAAAACATTTTAGAGCGATCCAACGGTCGGATCTATTGTTATGGAACTTTTGAGCCGGTACTCTACTCATGTCGGTGTTATGGCCCGACCGGACATCGTCGGAGTGCGGTACTGATTCCACTCTACTCCAAGTCAAACAGCTTCCGGAAACTCGTGAAACAAATTTTAGAGCGATCCAACGTTAGATCTATGTTATGGACCTTTTGAGCCGGTACTCTAATCATAGTCCGGTAGTTAAGGTCCGACAGGGCATCGTTGGTGTGGGGTACTGATTCCAAGCTACTCCAAGTAAAACAGCCTCCTGAAACTCGTGAAAAACTTTTATAGCGATCCAACGGTCGGATCTATTGTTATGGACCTTCGAGCCGGTACACTACTCATGTCGGTGTTAAGGCCCGACCAAACATCGTCGGAGTGCGGTACTGATTCCACGCTACTCCAAGTAACAAGCTTCCGGAAACTCGTGAAAAACATTTTAGAGCGACCCAACGTCGGATCTATTGTTATGGACCTTTTGAGCCGGTACTCTACTCATGTCGGTGTTAAGGCCCGACCGGACATCGTCGAGTGCGGTACTGATTCCACAGCTACTCCAAGTAAAACAGCTTCCGGAAACTCGTGAAAAAAATTTTAGAGCGATCCAACGTCGGATCTATTGTTATGGACCTTTTGAGCCGGTACTCTACTCATGTCGGTGTTAAGGCCCGACCGGACATCGTCGGAGTGCGGTACTGATTCCACTCTACTCCAAGTCAAAGCAGCTTCCGGAAGACGCGTGAAACAAAATTTTTAGAGCGATCAAACGGTTAGAGAGGTCTGTATGTTATGGACCTTTTTACCACACCCTTCCCCCGAACTCTAATCATGTCCGAGGTAAGGTTCCGACAGGGCATCGTTGTGTGTGGGGTAAGGATTCGAAGCTACTCCAAGTAAAACAGCCTCCGGAAACTCGTGAAAAAACTTTATAGCTATCCAACAGTCGGATCTATTGTTATGGACCTTTGAGCCGGTACTCTACTCATGTCGGTGTTAGGCCCGACCGGACATCGTCGGAGTGCGGTACTGATTCCACGCTACTCCAAGTAAAACAGCTTCCGGAAACTCGTGAAAAACATTTTAGAGCGAATCCAACGGTCGGATCTATTGTTATGGAACTTTGAGCCGGTACTCTACTCATGTCGGTGTTATGGCCCGACCGTACATCGTCGGAGTGCGGTACTGATTCCACTCTACTCCAAGTCAAACAGCTTCCGGAAACTCGTGAAACAAATTTTAGAGCGATCCAACGGTTAGATCTGTTGTTAGGGACCTTTTACCCGGCACTCTAATCAAGTCCGAGGTAAGGTCCGACAGGGCATCGTTGGTGTTGGGGTACTGATTCCAAGCTACTCCAAGTAAAACAGCCTCCGGAAACTCGTGAAAAACTTTTATAGCGATCCAACGGTCGGATCTATTGTTATGGACCTTTCGAGCCGGTACAACTACTCATGTCGGTGTTAAGGCCCGACCAAACTGCGTCGGAGTGCGGTACTGATTCCACGGCTACTCCAAGTAACACAGCTTCCGGAAACTCGTGAAAAACATTTTAGAGCGATCCCAACGGTCGGATCTATTGTTATGGACCTTTTGAGCCGGTACTCTACTGATGTCGGTGTTAAGGCCCGACCGGACATCGTCGGAGTGCGGTACTGATTCCACGCTACTCCAAGTAAAACAGCTTCCGGAAACTCGTGAAAAACATTTTAGAGCGATCCAACGGTCTGATCTATTGTTATGGAACTTTTGAGCCGGTACTCTACTCATGTCGGTGTTATGGCCCGACCGGACATCGTCGGAGTGCGGTACTGATTCCACGCTACTCCAAGTAAAACAGCTTCCGGAAACTCGTGAAAAAATTTTAGAGCGATCCAACGGTTAGATCTGTTGTTATGGACCTTTTTACCCGGCACTCTAATCATGTCCGAGGTAAGGTCCGACAGGGCATCGTTGGTGTGGGGTACTGATTCCAAGCTACTCCAAGTAAAACAGCCTCCGGAAACTCGTGAAAAAACTTTTATAGCGATCCAACGGTCGGATCTATTGTTATGGACCTTTTGAGCCGGTACTCTACTCATGTCGGTGTTAAGGCCCGACCGGACATCGTCGGAGTGCGGTACTGATTCCACGCTACTCCAAGTAAAACAGCTTCCGGAAACTCGTGAAAAAAATTTTAGAGCGATCCAACGGTCGGATCTATTGTTATGGACCTTTTGAGCCGGTACTCTAGTCATGTCCGTGGTAAGGTCCGACAGGGCATCGTTGGTGTGGGGTACTGATTCCAAGCTACTCCAAGTAAAACAGCCTCCGGAAACTCGTGAAAAACTTTTATAGCGATCCAACGGTCGGATCTATTGTTATGGACCTTTTGAGCCGGTACTCTACTCATGTCGGTGTTAAGGCCCGACCGGACATCGTCGGAGTGCGGTACTGATTCCACGCTACTCCAAGTAAAACAGCTTCCGGAAACTCGTGAAAAACATTTTAGAGCGACCCAACGGTCGGATCTATTGTTATGGACCTTTTGAGCCGGTACTCTACTCATGTCGGTGTTAAGGCCCGACCGGACATCGTCGGAGTGCGGTACTGATTCCACGCTACTCCAAGTAAAACAGCTTCCGGAAACTCGTGAAAAACATTTTAGAGCGATCCAACGGTCGGATCTATTGTTATGGAACTTTTGAGCCGGTACTCTACTCATGTCGGTGTTATGGCCCGACCGGACATCGTCGGAGTGCGGTACTGATTCCACGCTACTCCAAGTAAAACAGCTTCCGGAAACTCGTGAAAAAATTTTAGAGCGATCCAACGGTTGGATCTGTTGTTATGGACCTTTTTACCCGGCACTCTAATCATGTCCGAGGTAAGGTCCGACAGGGCATCGTTGGTGTGGGGTACTGATTCCAAGCTACTCTCCAAAACAGCCTCGAAACTCGTGAAAAACAGCGATCCTACGGTCGATCTATTGTTATGACCTTTGAGAGGTAACTCTACTCATGTCGTTTTAAGCCCGACCACACGTCGGAGGCGGTATGATTCACGCTACTCCAAGTAAACCTCCGGAACTCGTGAAAAAATTTTAGAGCGTTCAACGTCGGATCTATTGTATGACCTTTTACCGTACGCTACTATGTCGTGTTAAGGCCCGACCGGACATCGTCGGAGTGCGGGACTGAGTACAACGCGACTCCAAGTAAAACAGCTTCCGGAAACTCGTGAAAAACATTTTAGAGCGATCCAACGGTCGGATCTATTGTTATGGAACTTTTGAGCCGGTACTCTACTCATGTCGGTGTTATGGCCCGACCGGACATCGTCGGAGTGCGGTACTGATTCCACTCTACTCCAAGTCAAACAGCTTCCGGAAACTCGTGAAAAACATTTTAGAGCGATCCAACGGTTAGATCTTTGTTATGGACCTTTTTACCCGGCACTCTAATCATGTCCGAGGTAAGGTCCGACAGGGCATCGTTGGTGTGGGGTACTGATTCCAAGCTACTCCAAGTAAAACAGCCTCCGGAAACTCGTGAAAAACTTTTATAGCGATCCAACAGGTCGGATCTATTGTTATGGACCTTTGAGCCGGTACTCTACTCATGTCGGTGTTAAGGCCCGACCGGACATCGTCGGAGTGCGGTACTGATTCCACGCTACTCCAAGTAAAACAGCTTCCGGAAACTCGTGAAAAACATTTTAGAGCGATCCAACGGTCGGATCTATTGTTATGGAACTTTTGAGCCGGTACTCTACTCATGTCGGTGTTATGGCCCGACCGGACATCGTCGGGAGTGCGGTACTGATTCCACTCTACTCCAAGTCAAACAGCTTCCGGAAACTCGTGAAACAAATTTTAGAGCGATCCAACGGTTAGATCTGTTGTTATGGACCTTTTTACCCGGCACTCTAATCAAGTCCGAGGTAAGGTCCGACAGGGCATCGTTGGTGTGGGGTACTGATTCCAAGCTACTCCAAGTAAAACAGCCTCCTGAAACTCGTGAAAAACTTTTATAGCGATCCAACGGTCGGATCTATTGTTATGGACCTTTCGAGCCGGTACACTACTCATGTCGGTGTTAAGGCCCGACCAAACTGCGTCGGAGTGCGGTACTGATTCACGCTACTCCAAGTAACACAGCTTCCGGAAACTCGTGAAAAACATTTTAGAGCGACCCAACGGTCGGATCTATTGTTATGGACCTTTTGAGCCGGTACTCTACTCATGTCGGTGTTAAGGCCCGACCGGACATCGTCGGAGTGCGGTACTGATTCCACGCTACTCCAAGTAAAACAGCTTCCGGAAACTCGTCAAAAACATTTTAGAGCGATCCAACGGTCGGATCTATTGTTATGGAACTTTTGAGCCGGTACTCTACTCATGTCGGTGTTATGGCCCGACCGACATCGTTGGAGTGCGGTACTGATTCCACTCTACTCCAAGTCAAACAGCTTCCGGAAACTCGTGAAACAAATTTTAGAGCGATCCAACGGTTAGATCTGTTGTTATGGACCTTTTTACCCGGCACTCTAATCAAGTCCGAGGTAAGGTCCTGACAGGGCATCGTTGGTGTGGGGTACTGATTCCAAGCTACTCCACGTAAAACAGCCTCCTGAAACTCATGAAAAACTTTTATAGCGATCCAACGGTCGGATCTATTCTTATGGACCTTTCGAGCCGGTACACTACTCATGTCGGTGTTAAGGCCCGACCAAACTGCGTCGGAGTGCGGTACTGATTCACGCTACTCCAAGTAACACAGCTTCCGGAAACTCGTGAAAAACATTTTAGAGCGATCCAACGGTCGGATCTATTGTTATGGACCTTTTGAGCCGGTACTCTACTGATGTCGGTGTTAAGGCCCGACCGGACATCGTCGGAGTGCGGTACTGATTCCACGCTACTCCAAGTAAAACAGCTTCCGGAAACTCGTGAAAAACATTTTAGAGCGATCCAACGGTCGGATCTATTGTTATGGAACTTTTGAGCCGGTACTCTACTCATGTCGGTGTTATGGCCCGACCGGACATCTTCGGAGTGCGGTACTGATTCCACTCTACTCCAAGTCAAACAGCTTCCGGAAACTCGTGAAACAAATTTTAGAGCGATCCAACGGTTAGATCTGTTGTTATGGACCTTTTTACCCGGCACTCTAATCATGTCCGAGGTAAGGTCCGACAGGGCATCGTTGGTGTGGGGTACTGATTCGAAGCTACTCCAAGTAAAACAGCCTCCGGAAACTCGTGAAAAAACTTTTATAGCTATCCAACAGTCGGATCTATTGTTATGGACCTTTGGAGCCGGTACTCTACTCATGTCGGTGTTAAGGCCCGACCGGACATCGTCGGAGAGCGGTACTGATTCCACGCTACTCCAAGTAAAACAGCCTCCGGAAACTCGTGAAAAAACTTTTATAGCGATCCAACGGTCGGATCTATTGTTATGGACCTTTCAAGCCGGTACACTACTCATGTCGGTGTTAAGGCCCAACCAAACAGCGTCGGAGTGCGGTACTGATTCCACTCTACTCCAAGTCAAACAGCTTCCGGAAACTCGTGAAACAAATTTTAGAGCGATCCAACGGTTAGATCTGTTGTTATGTACCTTTTTACCCGGCACTCTAATCATGTCCGAGGTAAGGTCCGACAGGGCATCGTTGGTGTGGGGTACTGATTGGAAGCTACTCCAAGTAAAACAGCCTCCGGAAACTCGTGAAAAACATTTTAGAGCGATCCAACGGTCGGATCTATTGTTATGGACCTTTCGAGCCGGTACACTACTCATGTCGGTGTTAAGGCCCAACCAAAATGCGTCGGAGTGCGGTACTGATTCACGCTACTCCAAGTAAAACAGCTTCCAGAAACTCGTGAAAAACATTTTAGAGCGATCCAACGGTCGGATCTATTGTTATGGACCTTTTGAGCCGGTACTCTACTGATTTCGGTGTTAAGGCCCGACCGGACATCGTCGGAGTGCGGTACTGATTCCACGCTACTCCAAGTAAAACAGCTTCCGGAAACTCGTGAAAAACATTTTAGAGCGATCCAACGGTCGGATCTATTGTTATGGACCTTTTGAGCCGGTACTCTACTCATGTCGGTGTTATGGCCCGAGCGGACATCATCGGAGTGCGGTACTGATTCCACTCTACTCCAAGTCAAACAGCTTCCGGAAACTCGTGAAAAAAATTTTGGAGCGATCCAACGGTTAGATCTGTTGTTATGGACCTTTTTACCCGGCACTCTAATCATGTCCGAGGTAAGGTCCGACAGGGCATCGTTGGTGTGGGGTACTGATTCCAAGCTACTCCAAGTAAAACAGCCTCCGGAAACTCGTGAAAAAACTTTTATAGCGATCCAACGGTCGGATCTATTGTTATGGACCTTTTGAGCCGGTACTCTACTCATGTCGGTGTTAAGGCCCGACCGGACATCGTCGGAGTGCGGTACTGATTCCACGCTACTCCAAGTAAAACAGCTTCCGGAAACTCGTGAAAAAACTTTTAGAGCGATCCAACGGTCGGATCTATTGTTATGGACCTTTTGAGCCGGTACTCTACTCATGTCGGTGTTAAGGCCCGACCGGACATCGTCGGAGTGCGGTACTGATTCCACGCTACTCCAAGTAAAACAGCTTCCGGAAACTCGTGAAAAACATTTTAGAGCGATCCAACGGTCGGATCTATTGTTATGGACCTTTTGAGCCGGTACTCTACTCATGTCGGTGTTAAGGCCCGACCGGACATCGTCGGAGTGCGATACTGATTCACGCTACTCCAAGTAAAACAGCTTCCGGAAACTCGTGAAAAATATTTTAGAGCGATCCAACGGTCGGATCTATTGTTATGGACCTTTTGAGCCGGTACTCTACTCATGTCGGTGTTAAGGCCCGACCGGACATCGTCGGAGTGCGGTACTGATTCCACGCTACTCCAAGTAAAACAGCTTCCGGAAACTCGTGAAAAACATTTTAGAGCGATCCAACGGTCGGATCTATTGTTATGGAACTTTTGAGCCGGTACTCTACTCATGTCGGTGTTATGGCCCGACCGGACATCGTGGGAGTGCGGTACTGATTCCACTCTACTCCAAGTCAAACAGCTTCCGGAAACTCGTGAAACAAATTTTAGAGCGATCCAACGGTTAGATCTGTTGTTATGGACCTTTTTACCCGGCACTCTAATCAATGTCCGAGGTAAGGTCCGACAGGGCATCGTTGGTGTGGGGTACTGATTCCAAGCTACTCCAAGTAAAACAGCCTCCTGAAACTCGTGAAAAACTTTTATAGCGATCCAACGGTCGGATCTATTGTTATGGACCTTTCGAGCCGGTACACTACTCATGTCGGTGTTAAGGCCCGACCACACTGCGTCGGAGTGCGGTACTGATTCACACTACTCCAAGTAACACAGCTTCCGGAAACTCGTGAAAAAAATTTTAGAGCGATCCAACGGTCGGATCTATTGTTATGGACCTTTTGAGCCGGTACTCTACTGATGTCGGTGTTAAGGCCCGACCGGACATCGTCGGAGTGCGGTACTGATTCCACGCTACTCCAAGTAAAACAGCTTCCGGAAACTCGTGAAAAACATTTTAGAGCGATCCAACGGTCGGATCTATTGTTATGGAACTTTTGAGCCGGTACTCTACTCATGTCGGTGTTATGGCCCGACCGGACATCGTCGGAGTGCGGTACTGATTCCACTCTACTCCAAGTCAAACAGCTTCCGGAAACTCGTGAAACAAATTTTAGAGCGATCCAACGGTTAGATCTGTTGTTATGGACCTTTTTACCCGGCACTCTAATCATGTCCGAGGTAAGGTCCGACAGGGCATCGTTGGTGTGGGGTACTGATTCCAAGCTACTCCAAGTAAAACAGCCTCCGGAAACTCGTGAAAAAACTTTTATAGCTATCCAACAGTCGGATCTATTGTTATGGACCTTTTGAGCCGGTACTCTACTCATGTCGGTGTTAAGGCCCGACCGGACATCGTCGGAGTGCGGTACTGATTCCACGCTACTCCAAGTAAAACAGCTTCCGGAAACTCGTGAAAAACATTTTAGAGCGATCCAACGGTCGGATCTATTGTTATGGAACTTTTGAGCCGGTACTCTACTCATGTCGGTGTTATGGCCCGACCGGACATCGTCGGAGTGCGGTACTGATTCCACTCTACTCCAAGTCAAACAGCTTCCGGAAACTCGTGAAACAAATTTTAGAGCGATCCAACGGTTAGATCTGTTGTTATGGACCTTTTTACCCGGCACTCTAATCAAGTCCGAGGTAAGGTCCGACAGGGCATCGTTGGTGTGGGGTACTGATTCCAAGCTACTCCAAGTAAAACAGCCTCCTGAAACTCGTGAAAAACTTTTATAGCGATCCAACGGTCGGATCTATTGTTATGGACCTTTCGAGCCGGTACACTACTCATGTCGGTGTTAAGGCCCGACCAAACTGCGTCGGAGTGCGGTACTGATTCACGCTACTCCAAGTAACACAGCTTCCGGAAACTCGTGAAAAACATTTTAGAGCGATCCAACGGTCGGATCTATTGTTATGGACCTTTTGAGCCGGTACTCTACTCATGTCGGTGTTAAGGCCCGACCGGACATCGTCGGAGTGCGGTACTGATTCCACGCTACTCCAAGTAAAACAGCTTCCGGAAACTCGTGAAAAACATTTTAGAGCGATCCAACGGTCGGATCTATTGTTATGGAACTTTTGAGCCGGTACTCTACTCATGTCGGTGTTATGGCCCGACCGGACATCGTCGGAGTGCGGTACTGATTCCACTCTACTCCAAGTCAAACAGCTTCCGGAAACTCGTGAAATAAATTTTAGAGCGATCCAACGGTTAGATCTGTTGTTATGGACCTTTTTACCCGGCACTCTAATCATGTCCGAGGTAAGGTCCGACAGGGCATCGTTGGTGTGGGGTTCTGATTCCAAGCTACTCCAAGTAAAACAGCCTCCGGAAACTCGTGAAAAAACTTTTATAGCGATCCAACGGTCGGATCTATTGTTATGGACCTTTTGAGCCGGTACTCTACTCATGTCGGTGTTAAGGCCCGACCGAACATCGTCGGAGTGCGGTACTGATTCCAAGCTACTCCAAGTAAAACAGCTTCCGGAAACTCGTGAAAAAACATTTTAGAGCGATCCAACGGTCGGATCTATTGTTATGGACCTTTTGAGCCGGTACTCTACTCATGTCGGTGTTAAGGCCCGACCGGACATCGTCGGAGTGCGGTACTGATTCCACGCTACTCCAAGTAAAACAGCTTCCGGAAACTCGTGAAAAACATTTTAGAGCGATCCAACGGTCGGATCTATTGTTATGGAACTTTTGAGCCGGTACTCTACTCATGTCGGTGTTATGGCCCGACCGGACATCGTCGGAGTGCGGTACTGATTCCACTCTACTCCAAGTCAAACAGCTTCCGGAAACTCGTGAAATAAATTTTAGAGCGATCCAACGGTTAGATCTGTTGTTATGGACCTTTTTACCCGGCACTCTAATCATGTCCGAGGTAAGGTCCGACAGGGCATCGTTGGTGTGGGGTACTGATTCCAAGCTACTCCAAGTAAAACAGCCTCCGGAAACTCGTGAAAAAACTTTTATAGCTATCCAACAGTCGGATCTATTGTTATGGACCTTTTGAGCCGGTACTCTACTCATGTCGGTGTTAAGGCCCGACCGGACATCGTCGGAGTGCGGTACTGATTCCACGCTACTCCAAGTAAAACAGCTTCCGGAAACTCGTGAAAAACATTTTAGAGCGATCCAACGGTCGGATCTATTGTTATGGAACTTTTGAGCCGGTACTCTACTCATGTCGGTGTTATGGCCCGACCGGACATCGTCGGAGTGCGGTACTGATTCCACTCTACTCCAAGTCAAACAGCTTCCGGAAACTCGTGAAACAAATTTTAGAGCGATCCAACGGTTAGATCTGTTGTTATGGACCTTTTTACCCGGCACTCTAATCATGTCCGAGGTAAGGTCCGACAGGGCATCGTTGGTGTGGGGTACTGATTCCAAGCTACTCCAAGTAAAACAGCCTCCTGAAACTCGTGAAAAAACTTTTATAGCGATCCAACGGTCGGATCTATTGTTATGGACCTTTCGAGCCGGTACACTACTCATGTCGGTGTTAAGGCCCGACCACACTGCGTCGGAGTGCGGTACTGATTCACGCTACTCCAAGTAAAACAGCTTCCGGAAACTCGTGAAAAACATTTTAGAGCGATCCAACGGTCGGATCTATTGTTATGGACCTTTTGAGCCGGTACTCTACTGATGTCGGTGTTAAGGCCCGACCGGACATCGTCGGAGTGCGGTACTGATTCCACGCTACTCCAAGTAAAACAGCTTCCGGAAACTCGTGAAAAACATTTTAGAGCGATCCAACGGTCTGATCTATTGTTATGGAACTTTTGAGCCGGTACTCTACTCATGTCGGTGTTATGGCCCGACCAGGACATCGTCGGAGTGCGGTACTGATTCCACGCTACTCCAAGTCAAACAGCTTCCGGAAACTCGTGAAAAACATTTTAGAGCGATCCAACGGTCTGATCTATTGTTATGGAACTTTTGAGCCGGTACTCTACTCATGTCGGTGTTATGGCCCGACCGGACATCGTCGGAGTGCGGTACTGATTCCACTCTACTCCAAGTCAAACAGCTTCCGGAAACTCGTGAAATAAATTTTAGAGCGATCCAACGGTTAGATCTGTTGTTATGTACCTTTTTACCCGGCACTCTAATCATGTCCGAGGTAAGGTCCGACAGGGCATCGTTGGTGTGGGGTACTGATTCGAAGCTACTCCAAGTAAAACAGCCTCCGGAAACTCGTGAAAAAACTTTTATAGCGATCCAACGGTCGGATCTATTGTTATGGACCTTTCGAGCCGGTACACTACTCATGTCGGTGTTAAGGCCCGACCGGACATCGTCGGAGTGCGGTACTGATTCCACGCTACTCCAAGTAAAACAGCTTCCGGAAACTCGTGAAAAACATTTTAGAGCGACCCAACGGTCGGATCTATTGTTATGGACCTTTTGAGCCGGTACTCTACTGATGTCGGTGTTAAGGCCCGACCGGACATCGTCGGAGTGCGGTACTGATTCCACGCTACTCCAAGTAAAACAGCTTCCGGAAACTCGTGAAAAACATTTTAGAGCGATCCAACGGTCTGATCTATTGTTATGGAACTTTTGAGCCGGTACTCTACTCATGTCGGTGTTATGGCCTGACCAGACATTGTCGGAGTGCGGTACTGATTCCACTCTACTCCAAGTCAAACAGCTTCCGGAAACTCGTGAAAAAAATTTTAGAGCGATCCAACGGTCTGATCTATTGTTATGGAACTTTTGAGCCGGTACTCTACTCATGTCCGAGGTAAGGTCCGACAGGGCATCGTTGGTGTGGGGTGCTGATTCCAAGCTACTCCAAGTAAAACAGCTTCCGGAAACTCGTGAAAAACATTTTAGAGCGATCCAACGGTCGGATCTATTGTTATGGACCTTTTGAGCCGGTACTCTACTGATGTCGGTGTTAAGGCCCGACCGGACATCGTCGGAGTGCGGTACTGATTCCACGCTACTCCAAGTAAAACAGCTTCCGGAAACTCGTGAAAAACATTTTAGAGCGATCCAACGGTCTGATCTATTGTTATGGAACTTTTGAGCCGGTACTCTACTCTTGTGGTTGTTATGGCCCGACCGGACATCGTCGGAGTGCGGTACTGATTCCACTCTACTCCAAGTCAAACAGCTTCCGGAAACTCGTGAAAAAAATTTTAGAGCGATCCAACGGTTAGATCTGTTGTTATGGACCTTTTTACCCGGCACTCTAATCATGTCCGAGGTAAGGTCCGACAGGGCATCGTTGGTGTGGGGTACTGATTCGAAGCTACTCCAAGTAAAACAGCCTCCGGAAACTCGTGAAAAAACTTTTATAGCGATCCAACGGTCGGATCTATTGTTATGGACCTTTCAAGCCGGTACACTACTCATGTCGGTGTTAAGGCCCAACCAAACAGCGTCGGAGTGCGGTACTGATTCACGCTACTCCAAGTAAAACAGCTTCCAGAAACTCGTGAAAAACATTTTAGAGCGATCCAACGGTCGGATCTATTGTTATGGACCTTTTGAGCCGGTACTCTACTGATGTCGGTGTTAAGGCCCAACCGGACATCGTCGGAGTGCGGTACTGATTCCACGCTACTCCAAGTAAAACAGCTTCCGGAAACTCGTGAAAAACATTTTAGAGCGATCCAACGGTCGGATCTATTGTTATGGAACTTTTGAGCCGGTACTCTACTCATGTCGGTGTTATGGCCCGACCGGACATCGTCGGAGTGCGGTACTGATTCCACTCTACTCCAAGTCAAACAGCTTCCGGAAACTCGTGAAATAAATTTTAGAGCGATCCAACGGTTAGATCTGTTGTTATGGACCTTTTTACCCGACACTCTAATCATGTCCGAGGTAAGGTCCGACAGGGCATCGTTGGTGTGGGGTACTGATTCCAAGCTACTCCAAGTAAAACAGCCTCCGAAAACTCGTGAAAAAACTTTTATAGCTATCCAACTGTCGGATCTATTGTTATGGACCTTTTGAGCCGGTACTCTACTCATGTCGGTGTTAAGGCCCGATCGGACATCGTCGGAGTGCGGTACTGATTCCACGCTACTCCAAGTAAAACAGCTTCCGGAAACTCGTGAAAAACATTTATAGCGATCCAACGGTCGGATCTATTGTTATGGACCTTTCAAGCCGGTACACTACTGATGTCGGTGTTAAGGCCCAACCGGACATCATCGGAGTGCGGTACTGATTCCACGCTACTCCAAGTAAAACAGCTTCCGGAAACTCGTGAAAAACATTTTAGAGCGATCCAACGGTCGGATCTATTGTTATGGAACTTTTGAGCCGGTACTCTACTCATGTCGGTGTTATGGCCCGACCGGACATCGTCTGAGTGCGGTACTGATTCCACTCTACTCCAAGTCAAACAGCTTCCAGAAACTCGTGAAATAAATTTTAGAGCGATCCAACGGTTAGATCTGTTGTTATGGACCTTTTTACCCGACACTCTAATCATGTCCGAGGTAAGGTCCGACAGGGCATCGTTGGTGTGGGGTACTGATTCCAAGCTACTCCAAGTAAAACAGCCTCCGAAAACTCGTCAAAAAACTTTTATAGCTATCCAACAGTCGGATCTATTGTTATGGACCTTTTGAGCCGGTACTCTACTCATGTCGGTGTTAATGCCGATCGGATATCGTCGGAGTGCGGTACTGATTCCACGCTACTCCAAGTAAAACAGCTTCCAGAAACTCGTGAAAAACATTTTAGAGCGATCCAACGGTCGGATCTATTGTTATGGACCTTTTGAGCCGGTACTCTACTGATGTCGGTGTTAAGGCCCGACCGGACATCGTCGGAGTGCGGTACTGATTCCACGCTACTCCAAGTAAAACAGCTTCCGGAAACTCGTGAAAAACATTTTAGAGCGATCCAACGGTCTGATCTATTGTTATGGAACTTTTGAGCCGGTACTCTACTCATGTCGGTGTTATGGCCCGACCAGACATCGTCGGAGTGCGGTACTGATTCCACTCTACTCCAAGTCAAACAGCTTCCGGAAACTCGTGAAAAAAATTTTAGAGCGATCCAACGGTCTGATCTATTGTTATGGAACTTTTGAGCCGGTACTCTACTCATGTCGGTGTTATGGCCCGACCGGACATCGTCGGAGTGCGGTACTGATTCCACTCTACTCCAAGTCAAATAGCTTCTGGAAACTCGTGAAATAAATTTTAGAGCGATCCAATGGTTAGATCTGTTGTTATGTACCTTTTTACCCGGCACTCTAATCATGTCCGAGGTAAGGTCCGACAGGGCATCGTTGGTGTGGGGTACTGATTCGAAGCTACTCCAAGTAAAACAGCCTCCGGAAACTCGTGAAAAAACTTTTATAGCGATCCAACGGTCGGATCTATTGTATGGACCTTTCGAGCCGGTACACTACTCATGTCGGTGTTAAGGCCCGACCGGACATCGTCGGAGTGCGGTACTGATTCCACGCTACTCCAAGTAAAACAGCTTCCGGAAACTCGTGAAAAACATTTTAGAGCGACCCAACGGTCGGATCTATTGTTATGGACCTTTTGAGCCGGTACTCTACTGATGTCGGTGTTAAGGCCCGACCGGACATCGTCGGAGTGCGGTACTGATTCCACGCTACTCCAAGTAAAACAGCTTCCGGAAACTCGTGAAAAACATTTTAGACCGAACCAACGGTCTGATCTATTGTTATGGAACTTTTGAGCCGGTACTCTACTCATGTCGGTGTTATGGCCTGACCAGACATTGTCGGAGTGCGGTACTGATTCCACTCTACTCCAAGTCAAACAGCTTCCGGAAACTCGTGAAAAAAATTTTAGAGCGATCCAACGGTCTGATCTATTGTTATGGAACTTTTGAGCCGGTACTCTACTCATGTCCGAGGTAAGGTCCGACAGGGCATCGTTGGTGTGGGGTGCTGATTCCAAGCTACTCCAAGTAAAACAGCTTCCGGAAACTCGTGAAAAACATTTTAGAGCGATCCAACGGTCGGATCTATTGTTATGGACCTTTTGAGCCGGTACTCTACTGATGTCGGTGTTAAGGCCCGACCGGACATCGTCGGAGTGCGGTACTGATTCCACGCTACTCCAAGTAAAACAGCTTCCGGAAACTCGTGAAAAACATTTTAGAGCGATCCAACGGTCTGATCTATTGTTATGGAACTTTTGAGCCGGTACTCTACTCTTGTGGTTGTTATGGCCCGACCGGACATCGTCGGAGTGCGGTACTGATTCCACTCTACTCCAAGTCAAACAGCTTCCGGAAACTCGTGAAAGAAATTTTAGAGCGATCCAACGGTTAGATCTGTTGTTATGGACCTTTTTACCCGGCACTCTAATCATGTCCGAGGTAAGGTCCGACAGGGCATCGTTGGTGTGGGGTACTGATTCGAAGCTACTCCAAGTAAAACAGCCTCCGGAAACTCGTGAAAAAACTTTTATAGCGATGCAACGGTCGGATCTATTGTTATGGACCTTTCAAGCCGGTACACTACTCATGTTGGTGTTAAGGCCCAACCAAACAGCGTCGGAGTGCGGTACTGATTCACGCTACTCCAAGTAAAACAGCTTCCAGAAACTCGTGAAAAACATTTTAGAGCGATCCAACGGTCGGATCTATTGTTATGGACCTTTTGAGCCGGTACTCTACTGATGTCGGTGTTAAGGCCCAACCGGACATCGTCGGAGTGCGGTACTGATTCCACGCTACTCCAAGTAAAACAGCTTCCGGAAACTCGTGAAAAACATTTTAGAGCGATCCAACGGTCGGATCTATTGTTATGGAACTTTTGAGCCGGTACTCTACTCATGTCGGTGTTATGGCCCGACCGGACATCGTCGTAGTGCGGTACTGATTCCACTCTACTCCAAGTCAAACAGCTTCCGGAAACTCGTGAAATAAATTTTAGAGCGATCCAACGGTTAGATCTGTTGTTATGGACCTTTTTACCCGACACTCTAATCATGTCCGAGGTAAGGTCCGACAGGGCATCGTTGGTGTGGGGTACTGATTCCAAGCTACTCCAAGTAAAACAGCCTCCGGAAACTCGTGAAAAAACTTTTATAGCGATCCAACGGTCGGATCTATTGTTATGGACCTTTTGAGCCGGTACTCTACTCATGTCGGTGTTAAGGCCCGACCGGACATCGTCGGAGTGCGGTACTGATTCCACGCTACTCCAAGTAAAACAGCTTCCGGAAACTCGTGAAAAAACATTTTAGAGCGATCCAACGGTCGGATCTATTGTTATGGAACTTTTGAGCCGGTACTCTACTCATGTCGGTGTTATGGCCCGACCGGACATCGTCGGAGTGCGGTACTGATTCCACGCTACTCCAAGTAAAACAGCTTCCGGAAACTCGTGAAAAACATTTTAGACCGAACCAACGGTCGGATCTATTGTTATGGAACTTTTGAGCCGGTACTCTACTCATGCAGGTGTTATGGCCCGACCGGACATCGTCGGAGTGCGGTACTGATTCCACTCTACTCCAAGTCAAACAGCTTCCGGAAACTCGTGAAATAAATTTTAGAGCGATCCAACGGTTAGATCTCTTGTTATGGACCTTTTTACCCACCACTCTAATCATGTCCGAGGTAAGGTCCGAGAGGGCATCGTTGGTGTGGGGTACTGATTCCAAGCTACTCCAAGTAAAACAGCCTCCGGAAACTCGTGAAAAAACTTTTATAGCTATCCAACAGTCGGATCTATTGTTATGGACCTTTTGAGCCGGTACTCTACTCATGTCGGTGTTAAGGCCCGACCGGACATCGTCGGAGTGCTGTACTGATTCCACGCTACTCCAAGTAAAACAGCTTCCGGAAACTCATAAAAAACATTTTAGAGCGATCCAACGGTCGGATCTATTGTTATGGAACTTTTGAGCCGGTACTCTACTCATGTCGGTGTTATGGCCCGACCGGATATCATCGGAGTGCGGTACTGATTCCACTCTACTCCAAGTCAAACAGCTTCCGGAAACTCGTGAAACAAATTTTAGAGCGATCCAACGGTTAGATTTGTTGTTATGGACCTTTTTACCCGGCACTCTAATCAAGTCCGAGGTAAGGTCCGACAGGGCATCGTTGGTGTGGGGTACTGATTCCAAGCTACTCCAAGTAAAACAGCCTCCGGAAACTCGTGAAAAAACTTTTATAGCTATCCAACAGTCGGATCTATTGTTATGGACCTTTTGAGCCGGTACTCTACTCATGTCGGTGTTAAGGCCCGACCGGACATCGTCGGAGTGCTGTACTGATTCCACGCTACTCCAAGTAAAACAGCTTCCGGAAACTCATAAAAAACATTTTAGAGCGATCCAACGGTCGGATCTATTGTTATGGAACTTTTGAGCCCGTACTCTACTCTTGTGGTTGTTATGGCCCGACCGGACATCGTTGGAGTGCGGTATTGATTCCACTCTACTCCAAGTCAAACAGCTTCCGGAAACTCGTGAAAGAAATTTTAGAGCGATCCAACGGTTAGATCTGTTGTTATGGACCTTTTTACCCGGCACTCTAATCATGTCCGAGGTAAGGTCCGACAGGGCATCGTTGGTGTGGGGTACTGATTCCAAGCTACTCCAAGTAAAACAGCCTCCTGAAACTCGTCAAAAAACTTTTATAGCGATGCAACGGTCGGATCTATTGTTATGGACCTTTCAAGCCGGTACACTACTCATGTTGGTGTTAAGGCCCAACCAAACAGCGTCGGAGTGCGGTACTGATTCCACGCTACTCCAAGTAAAACAGCTTCCGGAAACTCGTGAAAAACATTTTAGAGCGATCCAACGGTCGGATATATTGTTATGGAACTTTTGAGCCGGTACTCTACTCATGTCGGTGTTATGGCCCGACCGGACATCTTCAAAGTGCGGTACTGATTCCACTCTACTCCAACTCAAACAGCTTCCGGAAACTCGTGAAACAAATTTTAGAGCGATCCAACGGTTAGATCTGTTGTTATGGACCTTTTTACCCGGCACTCTAATCAAGTCCGAGTAAGGTCCGACAGGGCATCGTTGGTGTGGGGTACGGTTTCGAAGCTACTCCAAGTAAAACAGCCTCCGGAAACTCGTGAAAAAACTTTTATAGCTATCCAACAGTCGGATCTATTGTTATGGACCTTTTGAGCCGGTACTCTACTCATGTCGGTGTTAAGGCCCGACCGGACATCGTCGGAGTGCGGTACTGATTCCACGCTACTCCAAGTAAAACAGCTTCCGGAAACTCGTGAAAAACATTTTAGAGCGATCCAACGGTCGGATCTATTGTTATGGAACTTTTGAGCCCGTACTCTACTCTTGTGGTTGTTATGGCCCGACCGGACATCGTTGGAGTGCGGTATTGATTCCACTCTACTCCAAGTCAAACAGCTTCCAGAAACTCGTGAAACAAATTTTAGAGCGATCCAACGGTTAGATCTGTTGTTATGGACCTTTTTACCCGGCACTCTAATCATGTCCGAGGTAAGGTCCGACAGGGCATCGTTGGTGTGGGGTACTGATTCCAAGCTACTCCAAGTAAAACAGCCTCCTGAAACTCGTGAAAAAACTTTTATAGCGATGCAACGGTCGGATCTATTGTTATGGACCTTTCAAGCCGGTACACTGCTCATGTTGGTGTTAAGGCCCAACCAAACAGCGTCGGAGTGCGGTACTGATTCACGCTACTCCAAGTAAAACAGCTTCCAGAAACTCGTGAAAAACATTTTAGAGCGATCCAACGGTCGGATCTATTGTTATGGACCTTTTGAGCCGGTACTCTACTGATGTCGGTGTTAAGGCCCGACCGGACATCGTCGGAGTGCGGTACTGATTCCACGCTACTCCAAGTAAAACAGCTTCCGGAAACTCGTGAAAAACATTTTAGAGCGATCCAACGGTCGGATCTATTGTTATGGAACTTTTGAGCGGGTACTCTACTCATGTCGGTGTTATGGCCCGACCGGACATCGTCGGAGTGCAGTACTGATTCCACTCTACTCCAAGTCAAACAGCTTCCGGAAACTCGTGAAAGAAATTTTAGAGCGATCCAACGGTTAGATCTGTTGTTATGGACCTTTTTACCCGACACTCTAATCATGTCCGAGGTAAGGTCCGACAGGGCATCGTTGGTGTGGGGTACTGATTCCAAGCTACTCCAAGTAAAACAGCCTCCGAAAACTCGTGAAAAAACTTTTATAGCGATCCAACGGTCGGATCTATTGTTATGGACCTTTTGAGCCGGTACTCTACTCATGTCGGTGTTAAGGCCCGACCGGACATCGTTGGAGAGCGGTAGTGATTCCACTCTACTCCAAGTCAAACAGCTTCCGGAAACTCGTGAAACAAATTTTAGAGCGATCCAACGGTTAGATCTGTTGTTATGGACCTTTTTACCCGACACTCTAATCATGTCCGAGGTAAGGTCCGACAGGGCATCGTTGGTGTGGGGTACTGATTCCAAGCTACTCCAAGTAAAACAGCCTCCGGAAACTCGTGAAAAAACTTTTATAGCTATCCAACAGTCGGATCTATTGTTATGGACCTTTTGAGCCGGTACTCTACTCATGTCGGTGTTAAGGCCCGACCGGACATCGTCGGAGTGCGGTACTGATTCCACGCTACTCCAAGTAAAACAGCTTCCGGAAACTCGTGAAAAAAATTTTAGAGCGATCCAACGGTTGGATCTGTTCTTATGGACCTTTTTACCCGGCACTCTAATCATGTCCGGGGTAAGGTTCGACAGGGCATCGTTGGTGTGGGGTACTGATTCCAAGCTACTCCAAGTAAAACAGCCTCCGGAAACTCGTGAAAAAACTTTTATAGCGATCCAACGGTCGGATCTATTGTTATGGACCTTTTGAGCCGGTACTCTACTCATGTCGGTGTTAAGGCCCGACCGGACATCGTCGGAGTGCGGTACTGATTCCACGCTACTCCAAGTAAAACAGCTTCCGGAAACTCGTCAAAAACATTTTAGAGCGATCCAACGGTCGGATCTATTGTTATGGAACTTTTGAGCCGGTACTCTACTCATGTCAGTGTTATGGCCCGACCGGACATCGTGGGAGTGCGGTACTGATTCCACTCTACTCCAAGTCAAACAGCTTCCGGAAACTCGTGAAACAAATTTTAGAGCGATCCAACGGTTAGATCTGTTGTTATGGACCTTTTTACCCGGCATTCTAATCAAGTCCGAGGTAAGGTCCGACAGGGCATCGTTGGTGTGGGGTACTGATTCCAAGCTACTCCAAGTAAAACAGCCTCCTGAAACTCGTGAAAAACTTTTATAGCGATCCAACGGTCGGATCTATTGTTATGGACCTTTCGAGCCGGTACACTACTCATGTCGGTGTTAAGGCCCGACCAAACTGCGTCGGAGTGCGGTACTGATTCACGGTACTCCAAGTAACACAGCTTCCGGAAACTCGTGAAAAACATTTTAGAGCGACCCAACGGTCGGATCTATTGTTATGGACCTTTTGAGCCGGTACTCTACTGATGTCGGTGTTAAGGCCCGACCGGACATCGTCGGAGTGCGGTACTGATTCCACGCTACTCCAAGTAAAACAGCTTCCGGAAACTCGTGAAAAACATTTTAGAGCGATCCAACGGTCGGATCTATTGTTATGGAACTTTTGAGCCGGTACTCTACTCATGTCGGTGTTATGGCCCGACCGGACATCGTCGGAGTGCGGTACTGATTCCACTCTACTCCAAGTCAAACAGCTTCCGGAAACTCGTGAAACAAATTTTAGAGCGATCCAACGGTTAGATCTGTTGTTATGGACCTTTTTACCCGGCACTCTAATCATGTCCGAGGTAAGGTCCGACAGGGCATCGTTGGTGTGGGGTACTGATTCCAAGCTACTCCAAGTAAAACAGCCTCCGGAAACTCGTGAAAAAACTTTTATAGCGATCCAACGGTCGGATCTATTGTTATGGACCTTTTGAGCCGGTACTCTACTCATGTCGGTGTTAAGGCCCGACCGGACATCGTTGGAGAGCGGTATTGATTCCACTCTACTCCAAGTCAAACAGCTTCCGGAAACTCGTGAAACAAATTTTAGAGCGATCCAACGGTTAGATCTGTTGTTATGGACCTTTTTACCTGGCACTCTAATCATGTCCGAGGTAAGGTCCGACAGGGCATCGTTGGTGTGGGGTACTGATTCCAAGCTACTCCAAGTAAAACAGCCTCCTGAAACTCGTGAAAAAACTTTTATAGCGATCCAACGGTCGGATCTATTGTTATGGACCTTTCAAGCCGGTACACTACTCATGTCGGTGTTAAGGCCCAACCAAACAGCGTCGGAGTGCGGTACTGATTCACGCTACTCCAAGTAAAACAGCTTCCAGAAACTCGTGAAAAACATTTTAGAGCGATCCAACGGTCGGATCTATTGTTATGGACCTTTTGAGCCGGTACTCTTCTGATGTCGGTGTTAAGGCCCCACCGGACATCATCGGAGTGCGGTACTGATTCCACGCTACTCCAAGTAAAACAGCTTCCGGAAATTCGTGAAAAACATTTTAGAGCGATCCAACGGTCGGATCTATTGTTATGGAACTTTTGAGCCGGTACACTACTCATGTCGGTGTTATGGCCCGACCGGACATCGTCGGAGTGCGGTACTGATTCCACTCTACTCCAAGTCAAACAGCTTCCGGAAACTCGTGAAATAAATTTTAGAGCGATCCAACGGTTAGATCTGTTGTTATGGACCTTTTTACCCGACACTCTAATCATGTCCGAGGTAAGGTCCGACAGGGCATCGTTGGTGTGGGGTACTGATTCCAAGCTACTCCAAGTAAAACAGCCTCCGGAAACTCGTGAAAAAACTTTTATAGCGATCCAACGGTCGGATCTATTGTTATGGACCTTTTGAGCCGGTACTCTACTCATGTCGGTGTTAAGGCCCGACCGGACATCGTCGGAGTGCGGTACTGATTCCACTCTACTCCAAGTCAAACAGCTTCCAGAAACTCGTGAAATAAATTTTAGAGCGATCCAACGGTTAGATCTGTTGTTATGGACCTTTTTACCCGACACTCTAATCATGTCCGAGGTAAGGTCCGACAGGGCATCGTTGGTGTGGGGTACTGATTCCAAGCTACTCCAAGTAAAACAGCCTCCGGAAACTCGTGAAAAAACTTTTATAGCTATCCAACAGTCGGATCTATTGTTATGGACCTTTTGAGCCGGTACTCTACTCATGTTGGTGTTAAGGCCGATCGGATATCGTCGGAGTGCGGTACTGATTCCACGCTACTCCAACTAAAACAGCTTCCGGAAACTCGTGAAAAAAATTTTAGAGCGATCCAACGGTTGGATATGTTCTTATGGACCTTTTTACCCGACACTCTAATCATGTCCGGGGTAAGGTTCGACAGGGCATCGTTGGTGTGGGGTACTGATTCCAAGCTACTCCAAGTAAAACAGCCTCCGGAAACTCGTGAAAAAACTTTTATAGCGATCCAACGGTCGGATCTATTGTTATGGACCTTTTGAGCCGGTACTCTACTCATGTCGGTGTTAAGGCCCGACCGGACATCGTCGGAGTGCGGTACTGATTCCACGCTACTCCAAGTAAAACAGCTTCCGGAAACTCGTCAAAAACATTTTAGAGCGATCCAACGGTCGGATCTATTGTTATGGAACTTTTGAGCCGGTACTCTACTCATGTCGGTGTTATGGCCCGACCGGACATCGTGGGAGTGCGGTACTGATTCCACTCTACTCCAAGTCAAACAGCTTCCGGAAACTCGTGAAACAAATTTTAGAGCGATCCAACGGTTAGATCTGTTGTTATGGACCTTTTTACCCGGCACTCTAATCAAGTCCGAGGTAAGGTCCGAAAGGGCATCGTTGGTGTGGGGTACTGATTCCAAGCTACTCCAAGTAAAACAGCCTCTTGAAACTCGTGAAAAACTTTTATAGCGATCCAACGGTCGGATCTATTGTTATGGACCTTTCGAGCCGGTACACTACTCATGTCGGTGTTAAGGCCCGACCAAACTGCGTCGGAGTGCGGTACTGATTCACGGTACTCCAAGTAACACAGCTTCCGGAAACTCGTGAAAAACATTTTAGAGCGACCCAACGGTCGGATCTATTGTTATGGACCTTTTGAGCCGGTACTCTACTCATGTCGGTGTTAAGGCCCGACCGGACATCGTCGGAGTGCGGTACTGATTCCACGCTACTCCAAGTAAAACAGCTTCCGGAAACTCGTCAAAAACATTTTAGAGCGATCCAACGGTCGGATCTATTGTTATGGAACTTTTGAGCCGGTACTCTACTCATGTCGGTGTTATGGCCCGACCGGACATCGTGGGAGTGCGGTACTGATTGCACTCTACTCCAAGTCAAACAGCTTTCGAAAACTCGTGAAACAAATTTTAGAGCGATCCAACGGTTAGATCTGTTGTTATGGACCTTTTTACCCGGCACTCTAATCAAGTCCGAGGTAAGGTCCGACAGGGCATCGTTGGTGTGGGGTACTGATTCCAAGCTACTCCAAGTAAAACAGCCTCCTGAAACTCGTGAAAAACTTTTATAGCGATCCAACGGTCGGATCTATTGTTATGGACCTTTCGAGCCGGTACACTACTCATGTCGGTGTTAAGGCCCCACCAAACAGCGTCGGAGTGCGGTACTGATTCCACGCTACTCCAAGTAAAACAGCTTCCGGAAACTCGTCAAAAACATTTTAGAGCGATCCAACGGTCGGATCTATTGTTATGGACCTTTTGAGCCGGCACTCTACTCATGTCGGTGTTAAGGCCCGACCGGACATCGTCGGAGTGCGGTACTGATTCCACGCTACTCCAAGTAAAACAGCTTCCGGAAACTCGTCAAAAACATTTTAGAGCGATCCAACGGTCGGATCTATTGTTATGGAACTTTTGAGCCGGTACTCTACTCATGTCGGTGTTATGGCCCGACCGGACATCGTGGGAGTGCGGTTCTGATTCCACTCTACTCCAAGTCAAACAGCTTCCGGAAACTCGTGAAACAAATTTTAGAGCGATCCAACGGTTAGATCTGTTGTTATGGACCTTTTTACCCGGCACTCTAATCAAGTCCGAGGTAAGGTCCGACAGGGCATCGTTGGTGTGGGGTACTGATTCCAAGCTACTCCAAGTAAAACAGCCTCCTGAAACTCGTGAAAAACTTTTATAGCGATACAACGGTCGGATCTATTGTTATGGACCTTTCGAGCCGGTACACTACTCATGTCGGTGTTAAGGCCCGACCAAACTACGTCGGAGTGCGGTACTGATTCACGGTACTCCAAGTAACACAGCTTCCAGAAACTCGTGAAAAACATTTTAGAGCGACCCAACGGTCGGATCTATTGTTATGGACCTTTTGAGCCGGTACTCTACTGATGTCGGTGTTAAGGCCCGACCGGACATCGTCGGAGTGCGGTACTGATTCCACGCTACTCCAAGTAAAACAGCTTCCGGAAACTCGTCAAAAACATTTTAGAGCGATCCAACGGTCGGATCTATTGTTATGGAACTTTTGAGCCGGTACTCTACTCATGTCGGTGTTATGGCCCGACCGGACATCGTCGGAGAGCGGTACTGATTCCACGCTACTCCAAGTAACACAGCCTCCGGAAACTCGTGAAAAAACTTTTATAGCGATCCAACGGTCGGATCTATTGTTATGGACCTTTTGAGCCGGTACTCTACTCATGTCGGTGTTAAGGTCCGACAGGGCATCGTTGGTGTGGGGTACTGATTCCAAGCTACTCCAAGTAACACAGCCTCCTGAAACTCGTGAAAAAACTTTTATAGCTATCCAACAGTCGGATCTATTGTTATGGACCTTTCGAGCCGGTACACTACTCATGTCGGTGTTAAGGCCCCACCAAACAGCGTCGGAGAGCGGTACTGATTCCACGCTACTCCAAGTAAAACAGCTTCCGGAAACTCGTCAAAAACTTTTATAGCGATCCAACGGTCGGATCTATTGTTATGGAACTTTTGAGCCGGTACTCTACTCATGTCGGTGTTATGGCCCGACCGGACATCGTGGGAGTGCGGTACTGATTCCACTCTACTCCAAGTCAAACAGCTTCCGGAAACTCGTGAAACAAATTTTAGAGCGATCCAACGGTTAGATCTGTTGTTATGGACCTTTTTACCCGGCACTCTAATCAAGTCCGAGGTAAGGTCCGACAGGGCATCGTTGGTGTGGGGTACTGATTCCAAGCTACTCCAAGTAAAACAGCCTCCTGAAACTCGTGAAAAACTTTTATAGCGATCCAACGGTCGGATCTATTGTTATGGACCTTTCGAGCCGGTACACTACTCATGTCGGTGTTAAGGCCCGACCAAACTGCGTCGGAGTGCGGTACTGATTCACGGTACTCCAAGTAACACAGCTTCCGGAAACTCGTGAAAAACATTTTAGAGCGACCCAACGGTCGGATCTATTGTTATGGACCTTTTGAGCCGGTACTCTACTCATGTCGGTGTTAAGGCCCGACCGGACATCGTCGGAGTGCGGTACTGATTCCACGCTACTCCAAGTAAACAGCTTCCGGAAACTCGTCAAAAACATTTTAGAGCGATCCAACGGTCGGATCTATTGTTATGGAACTTTTGAGCCGGTACTCTACTCATGTCGGTGTTATGGCCCGACCGGACATCGTGGGAGTGCGGTACTGATTCCACTCTACTCCAAGTCAAACAGCTTCCGGAAACTCGTGAAACAAATTTTAGAGCGATCCAACGGTTAGATCTGTTGTTATGGACCTTTTTACCCGGCACTCTAATCAAGTCCGAGGTAAGGTCCGACAGGGCATCGTTGGTGTGGGGTACTGATTCCAAGCTACTCCAAGTAAAACAGCCTCCTGAAACTCGTGAAAAACTTTTATAGCGATCCAACGGTCGGATCTATTGTTATGGACCTTTTGAGCCGGTACTCTACTCATGTCGGTGTTAAGGCCCGACCGGACATCGTCGGAGTGCGGTACTGATTCCACTCTACTCCAAGTCAAACAGCTTCCGGAAACTCGTGAAACAAATTTTAGAGCGATCCAACGGTTAGATCTGTTGTTATGGACCTTTTTACC
>JAAWWB010000088.1:0-27874 GCA_018804465.1 Populus tomentosa | reverse complement strand
TATTTTATATTATTATGTTCCTTTTCATCCTTAGGTCCTTGCCTCTTCTCCTTCCTGCTGTTGAAGATGGTATTGTCAATGATAATTGGCGCATTCGGCAAAGCTCAGTGGAATTGTTAGGAGATCTCTTGTTTAAGGTTCATACTACTTCACCTCTTTCCAGTTCTCCATTTTGCAAGTTCCTTTTGTTAGCCTTCTGAGATTGCCTTTTTTCCATGTCCAGGTAGCTGGGACTTATGGAAAAAGCTTTACCTGAGAGGGTAGTGATGATGAAGGTTCTAGTACTGAAGCACATGGATCTGCTATTATTGAGGTTTTAGGAAGAGATAAGCGTAATGAAATTCTTGCTGCATTATACATGGTCCGGACTGATGTCAGTTTATCTGTGCGTCAGGTAGTGGCACATTTTCATCTCTCTTTCTCTCTTTAATGCCATTTGCTTTTTATGTGTTTTATGCATATATATAAACTGAATGTTCTTGTCCCTCTGTTCAAGCTGCCTTACATGTATGGAAAACGATAGTGGCCAATACTCCTAAGACTCTTAAGGAAATAATGCCAGTTTTAATGAAAACTTTAATATCTTCTCTGGCATTGTCGTCTTCTGAAAGGCGGCAGGTCTGTGCTTCTTTTATTTTCAGATTGTAGTTTCTTGATTCCTTTTTTTTTTTTTTCCAGTATTTATTTGGTAAAAAATCGTTTTTATTTTTATTTTTAATACAGGTTGCTGCACGAGCATTGGGTGAACTTGTTTGAAAGCTCGGTGAAAGAGTGCTTCCTTTGATCATCCCAATCCTATCCCAGGTGCTAAAGGATCCTAATACTGGCAGAAGACAAGTAAAATTTTTATCTCTAGCTGCAGTAGTTTGTCCACTTTCTCTCTTGAAACTCCCCTCCCCATCAATACTTTATAATAAACTAAACCCAACAGGCAGATACAAGGCTTCTTGTGCTTCTAACTTGCAGAGGGATCTTGATCATCAAGTTTCAATCCATTAACCATATGCATGTAAACCATGCATGCACTGAAATCACCATTTGGTCTACCCCGTCTCCTCATCTCTCAATATGATATGCAGACATTAATCAAGGATTTTTTTTTTTTTTTGTCAAAGTTGATAGAAAACATTATTCAAGGATTTTGGTCGTAAGAAAAATAGAAGAATTGATCAATCATAAGGAAATTACAAAGGTTACTTTTTGGTTATTTGTCATGTAATTCTCATATGGCTTGGAATTACAGGGTGTATGCATTGGTCTGAGTGAAGTGATGGCAAGTGCTGTGAAGAGTCAATTATTGAGTTTTATGGATGAACTCATCCCTACATAGGATAGTTCACTATTTCTACTAGTAATTTTCTAAATCTATCAAAAGTATGATAAATTTTGATGTTAACATATGTTACAGCATGCCTGAGGTGCATGAGTCTGCAGGCTTAGCATTCAGCACTCTATACAAGGTACATCATTTCTATCTTCTGGGTTTTGTTTTAAGTTCTTGTTTAGATATTAATTTAGGCTCTTAAATTGTCTCTTTATTCAGAGTGCTGGAATGCAAGCAATTGATGAAATTGTTCCAACACTGCTGCATGCTCTGGAGGATGATGAAACCTCTGATACGGCGCTTGATGGTCTCAAACAAATCTTGAGGTAAAATGCCTTGTGCAGCTTATGTATTGAGAGTCAAGTTTTTTTGTGTATATTTTTCCACTGTAAAATGTGGTTAATTTCTGTTCTTGTGAATTTCAGTGTCAGGACTACAACTGTACTGCCTCATATTTTGCCCAAGCTGGTCCATCTTCCCCTTTCGTATGTGTATCTTCCTTGAGTTGCTATAATTTTTGCATGCACACAAACACATTATGATTGCTCTTTTTCTAAGACTTTGAACATGTATCCAGTGCCTTCAATGCACATGCACTGGGAGCCTTAGCTGAGGTTGCAGGACCTGGTCTTAACTTTCACCTTGGTACTATTCTTCCCGCTTTACTTTCTGCAATGGGTGCTGAGGACAAGGTATGCAACTAGTTTGAAGAAGCCATATTAAATTTCAACTCTTGTTTGCCTAACTCTAAATATCAATCTTCTTTTGACATTAGTGTATATCACCTTCATTTAAAATACATCTTCAAAATGCTGTTTATTCTACTAGATTATCTAATGACCGGAGTTTGTAGGATGTTCAAACTTTGGCTAAGGAGGCTGCAGAAACAGTGGCCTTGGTCATAGATGAGGAAGGCGTTGAGTATCTGATTGCAGAACTTCTAAAAGGTGTTGGGGATATTTTGGCATGTAGCCCAATTATCCTTGCCCTTCCATGCTCTCTCTCTCTCTCTCTCTCTCTCTCTCTCTCTCTCTACACCCACACACAAACATGTATGTATTTATCACTAATTTTGGTTCTGTATATTTATGGTGTCAGGCTTCGATCAGAAGAAGTTCATCATACCTGATAGGATTTTTCTTCAAATACAGCAAGTTATATTTGGTAGATGAAGCACCAAATATGATATCTACTCTGATCATTTTGTTGAGTGATTTAGATTCATTAACTGTTGAGGTATCTATCAAATGCATAATTCAGTCTTCTTTACTCTTCCATAAATTGTATCTAATGTTCTTTTCAATAGGTTGCTTGGGAAGCTTTATCAAGGGTTATTGGTTCTGTTCCTAAGGAGGTGCTTCCTTCATATATAAAATTAGTACATGATGCTGTGTCCACGTCCAGAGATCAAGAGCGAAGGAAAAAGAAGGTTAGTGATCACTATTCTGCAGTGTAGACAATTGGGTATGCATTATGATATTGTTAACAAAATGCACAGGAACCTTTTTTTGTCTTATTTGTGGAAGGATGACTCATCTGGGTATTTATGTCCATTTTAATATTTTTGCAGGGAGGACCGGTTGTCATTCCAGGTTTCTGTCTCCCAAAAGCTCTCCAGCCATTGCTTCCAATATTTCTTCAAGTAAGGATGCTTATATTCTTACTGTCATAACATTGTCCTTCTCGTGCTTTTCTTTTTTTATTCTTAGTTGTCAGAATATTGTTATTTTCCTTCTTTTTTTTTTTTCTTTTTTCTTTTCTTTTTGTTTGACATCATCCTTGTATGCAGCATGTATTTTAGATTTGGTTTGTTAAATTCTACAATTCACTTTTATTTTTGAGAAATCTTCAAGAAAGATTAGAAAACATGATTTGAGATTCCCACTTTTCTTTTTTCCCATGCACTCTGTTTATCTGTAGTTAAATTGGTGATGGTAAAAATTTCTTGTTGTGAGCTTGGGAAGGACATTTTTTTCCTCAACCAGCCAAGTAGATGCTGTGTCTGCAATGCTTGCTGATTTACTAGCAATTAATGATATGGTTTCGGAAGTGTATTGTTACTGCCTTAATTCTTCCATTGGGTGGTTTATTACTAGTGTCAGTTTTCCTGTTTTCATGAAGTTGTTTTTATCCTGTTATATATATACATGTGTGTGTGTGTCTTATGATCCTGTCAGTTATATACATTTGGTTGTCTAGTTGACTACCGGGTTAGAAAAAGTATTGATCATAGTTATTTGTGCCTCTTGTCTCATTTCTGATGATTCTCTGATATCTTATGACATTTTAGGGTCTGACAAGTGGCTCTGCTAAATTAAGAGAGGAGGCAGCACTGGGTCTTGGGGAGCTTATTGAAGTGACTAGTGAAAAAGCATTGATGGATTTTGTCATTCCAATCACTGGGTATGGACCATATACATTTTACGAAATCTAGTTTATACTAAATGTTAATATATCTGAAAAATATTAGTATAAGTTTTGACTTCTAGAATTAATGTACCATAAAGTACTGTGGTGGTTAACAATGTGTCGTCTTTGGAAAATCTTGCTTTTGTGAATTATAATTTTGTGGCTTCTATAAATCAACTGATTATGCGTGTAGTTAGGGTTGATTGATATGTAACATCAACACATCTTGTCATTGGCTGCTCCTAACTTTTTTGAACAACTCCAGATTTAGATCATTTTTTCTGTTTCTTTTTCATGAATGGGAAATCCCTCTTTTTTTTCTCAGCAAGGATAATTTTATTGTAAAATTACATTTTTGCTAGTTTCACGCAATCAATTTATTCTTTTAGAAACACAAGAATGTGCCCCTAAAATAATGGTTTGTACAAAGAAATGGGTATTGAATATATGGCACGTCTTCAATCTTTTTGAGCTCACCTTGTAAATATTTTAGATTATGTGTATCATTTATCTGTAGGTGTTGTTAGTTTAATGGTCTTCATTAAACTGTATGCTTGTGGTAAGAGCTCATAATGACCACGTAAATTTTGAATTTCCTTTTAGCTCCCTTTTTTAATGTTCCTAAGTGCTTGGGGTGCTTATTACTTTTTGATGCCTTGATTTAATAGTTTTTAATAGTTCTCTTGTTAATAAAAGATTATTTTCCCACTAGCAGAAGTTTCCTAGGTGTGTACCTACTATAATGACGTATTTGTTTTATAATTACAAGCCTCTTATCCGGATCATAGGCGATCGGTTTCCTTGGCAGGTGAAGAGTGCCACCTTGTCTACATTGAGCATCTTAATACGGAAGGGTGGGATGTCCCTGAGGCCTTTTCTTCCTCAGCTTCAAACAACATTTATCAAGTGCTTACAAGATAGTACAAGGTTTGTTTGTACATTAAAAGCTCATTTGTCAAACTATTGTTGAATTGTTTCATAAATTATTTGTGGGTCTATTGGAAAATTTTTTCCTTTCACATATATATATCCTTTACGCATGTCTTCTTACTTTGGCTTATTTATGGTTTGTGAGTTCCTATTTCCTACCCATGAAATCTTGAGTGAAATGCAGGACTATTCGTATAAGCGCTGCTTTTGCTCTTGGAAAGCTTAGTGCACTCAGTACAAGAGTTGATCCTCTAGTCAGTGACCTCCTGTCCATCTTGCAGGTTTGGTAGTCATTATGCATTTTTTCCCCTTCACTGATCTTTGTTACGATCATGACATCACTTTTATTGTGTTGCTCAGGCATCAGATGCTGGTGTTCGGGAGGCAATTCTCACAGCTTTAAAAGGTGGCCTTAAGCATGCTGGGAAAAGTGTGAGCGATCTTGTCAGAGTTTGATGACCAAGTCCGAATATCTGCTGCTAGCATATTGGGTATCACTTCACAGGTGGGTTTAGGTATTCTGACTTCTGAGTATCTTTGTTTTGCACATATATTTTTTCATTTTAACTGATAGAAGTGTTGAATCTCTTGACATATTTGAAACTCTGGCTTAGACCTGATGTTTGTTTTATTTGAATAGTGAATTACCATTAACACCACCCAAGCTTGACACTACTAGGCTTGCTGTCGGGGACAGTGCCTAGGGCTCTGAAAATAAGCCACAACAGTCTAGTGTTGTAGCTGTTCAGGTTTGGGCCTGTCAGTGTGCTGCAGTCAAGGAGTAGAAACGATGGAAACAAGAATACTCAAAGGCAGTTGGTTTTCAATTACAAAATGCTGTAAAATTGCATGATAAACGTGGTAGAGGGTATTTTAAAGTTGTTAGCTCTAAAGTGACCATATCACTCCTGCCATAGTTTTCATATCAACAAGAAGTTACTAGAATTAGGATATAGTAGTGGTGCTACATCCTGGCTGATCTCTGGACTCAAGATTGTTTTTTTAAATAAACCTGTGGTAAGAAGCTGAAGCTATATCTGGGCAGAACACCATGTTGTTCGCACCTTTCTTTGCTCTTGATGGACCTTCCTTGTTTATTGCTACCAACCTCTTCCATTAAAATTTGCAATTTCTTCTACATTTTCTCATAGTTTCAAATGACATTGCAGTATATGGAAGAGCATCAGCTGGATGATCTGCTTGAACTACTCTCAAATTTGGCATTTTCTCCTAGCTGGGTGTCCAGGCACGGCTCAGTACTCACCATCTCATCCTTGCTTAGGCATAATCCATCCTCTGTTGTTACATCCCAAATGTTTCCATCTATCATACACTGCCTTAAAGATGCCCTGAAAGATGAGAATGTATTGCAATTCTAACAGTTGTAATTTTATGCGTTTGTATTGTACCAGTTACTGAATGTGCTCTTCTGCAAATTAGTTTCCTCTTCATGAAACTTCAACGAAGGCATTGGGAAGGCTTATACTTCATCAGATTCAGAGTGATCCTTCTGAAGCCACTGCATATGTTGATATCATTTCAACAATCGTGTCTGCTTTGCACAATGACTCCAGTGAAGTCAGAAGGAGAGGTTTATCTGCTTTAAAAGCTGTTGCAAAAGTATGCCCTCATGTGTTTCTACTCTAATAAGGAATCCATGAACATTTAATTTCAGGAACTTTAATGAGGCGTTTATTTTTCAGGCAAGTCCTCCATCAATTATGGTCCATGTTTCCATTATTGGCCCTGCACTTGCTGAATGTTTGAAGGACAGTAGTACTCCGGTGAGGCTAGCCGCGGAAAGATGTGTTGTGCATGCATTCCAGATGACAAAAGGTATTTCCTTCATATATTGATTCAATATCAGTTTTCTGTTGATTATGTGTCTTTTAATTGTCAAGTGAGATTAAAATTGATCCTTCCATCTTTCATCTTTCAATGACTGGTTTTTGGTCTTCTAATTGTTTTGCATTGTTTAATGTGAATCGGGAAAACTAAGAGGTTTCCTTACTTAATGCTTTGGAATTATTTTTTCAGGTACAGACCCTGTTCAAGCTGCTCAAAAATTTATTACAGGCTTGGATGCTAGGTGACTTTCAAAGTTCCCTGAATATTGGTAATCTAGTTGAACATTCAGTTTTGTTCTGGGATTTAGCTCCTTTTGAACTTCATGTTTGTGCTGGCTACAGTTTAGAAGGATAAAAAAAACTTCAATTTCTTCCGCTTTGTCATACCTTGCTATAAACCATCATATTCTGTCCACTGGTATATTTATAAATACCAATCACACACTTCCGCTCTTTACTTGTAAATATTGCTTGCATGTATGTATGACACAGAATTATGCTTTTCATGTTTGTATCCATGAAATGACATTCTTATATGATGTATTTGATTGAATATAGCTCTATAAGGGGAAAAAAAAAGATTTTGTTCTGAAGCACATAAAGAGAATAAATACTGATGAAGAAATTATAATGACACAAAGTATGGACCTGGAATAAAACGATTGGATAACAGCCAAACCCAAATGCTTAATGGGGAGTATCCGCCATTGGACTTTGATGGACATTATCCTTTAAATCTCAACTTTGCAAATAATACCTGCATATATGTTTAAAAATTATGGATACAAATTCAATTGGGAAGGACTTGGTGATGTTTATAGCATATGTTAGTACAACTAATGCACTGATACCTCACATATCATAATTAACAATTCAGATTCTCTGGCATTCTATGTGAACCATGCTATGATACATGTTCTTGAAACATTTTTTGTTTCTGTTGCAGGGATGCAGTAATACTTGCATTTGATGATTTATATATCCAATGTGTTGTGTATGTTGGTTATTTATACATCTAGTTATTTTCTGAATGTATATTTCTAGAGGTTGTGGAGTTGCAGTGATGAGAGCGAAGACAGTGAAGAAGAATCAACAAGTGGCTAATAGCTGATTGCATATCCCTATTATTTTTGTGTTCTTCAAGAGAGGTACGCAAAAACCTTGAGCAAAGACACGGAGGAAGTTTTGTAAAATGCTATGTATGGCGACTCTTGGTCATAGGAGTACATAGTCATATTTAATCATAGGAAGATGATAAATGGCTTAAGTTTTGGACGTGGATTATATGTACATATAGCGGTGGATTTTAGCTCTTGTTTTTGTAAACCCATGCAATTGCTTAGGAATAGAGAAAGCTGCTTGACACAATCCCTTTTTTGTTGTAATTTATGTCCTAACTGCCCTCAAATTCTGTAATTACTGCAAGCAGTAAGGGCATATTATTAAGGATTGTACTATTCATGTTGTTACTGGTGACATACAGCCAGCTATGCCTATATAGGTAGTCATAATATTTTCTTTCATGATTTAATTTTCAGAGATAGTTTTTAGAAACCAAGGAGGCTGTTGAGCGGCAACGGAAATCATTGAAGAAACGACAATCTGGTAAAACATATTTCTTGTAATATTTGGCGGTAACTTCTTTCTACTCTCTTTGCATGTTTTTGGCATGATTCAAACTATGGTTAAGGCATTTATATACCAAAAAAGGATCTTTGGTGATCTTCAGTCACAAGGCATTAGTGCTGTCTATATTCTAAATTATTGGCGTATGTCTCTGGCTATGAGAAATCATCTGAAGCTTTTGTGGCATTCCAAGTTACTGCTATATTTATGATCTGCTTTCTGACGCCTCTCTTGCTTGCTGTCATACATGCCTATATGCTGATGGGTGTATGGTAATATATTGCCCCAAACGTTTATGTAATATTCGCTGCTAATTTAGGTGGGTGACTTCTTGGAAGAAAATAGTTTATTATCGTTTATTATTGCCACCTGTTGCACTAGAGGTAATAGACTGATGTTGAGCTGATATGTCCTGGCTTCAAACCCTAGAAAAATAATTTTCAGATTTTAAATAACTGATGTCTTTTAAACCTTCTTGGGAAAGGAGGATTTAGTGAGGTTTACAAAGTCAGAAGTTCGGCAAGTAGTTTCATTTGTTAATAGAAATATTAACCTTTGCATGTTTGATGAAAAATCATATTTACCATGACAAGAGTATAGATCATTATGTTGCCAATATTGGCAATTGTAAAGGCACATCCTTTTACAGTGATTTGAAATGAGAAATTTCTGGCATGCTTATGATTTGGTGGAGCATAGGTATGTTGCATGTAAGCTACATGGTCTGAATGTTTAATGGAGTGATAAGAAGCAAAGCTACATATAACACGCACTACATACAATATTCATAGGACTTTGGTGCATAATCACATTGTTCGGCTTTGGGATATTTTTGAAAATGACCAGAATACATTATGCACTATTTTAGAGTGCTGTAGTGGTATGACATTAAACTCCTTGACAACTATCAGCGACATCCAAACATTTGGATTATGGAAACCTCTAACACTCGAGTTGTTTTTCTTTTCATGTACCCATTTTCTACTCAGGTAAAGATCTTGATGCATAGGTACTCCTGTATTACCTGAAAGAGTAGCTAGGATCATTATTGTCCAGATATTTCAAGGCCTTGTATACTTGAATAAGAGAGCACAAAAGATTATTCATTATGATCTGAAGCCTGGGAATGTTCTTTTTGATGAATTCGGTACCGCAAAAGTTATTGATTTTGATCTTAGCGAGATAGTGGAGGGAGATGTTGGATCCCAGGGAATGGAACTTACATCTCAGGGAGCTGGAACTTATTGGCAAGTAACTCTGAAATTTGTCATCTGTGATTTTGGATGTTGTAAATGTTTGATCTTTTGCTTCAAGAAATAAATGCACTTGCAGTAATTTCCTAGACAATTATTTCCTACTCCCTTGATAAATCTTCTCCAGTTTAGCTATATGGGCAAAATTCTGATTCCGTTTTCTTCTTTTGTAATTTTAGGTATTTGCCACCAGCATGCTTTGAGCTCAGCAAGACCCCTTTTGCATGTTTGCCCTTCATGCCCATGTTTTGTGTTAACACATGCTCCTGCCTGTTATAGTAAATTTTGATGTCTCTTCATGCTGTAATTGTGTGATACCCTTATTAGCGTTTCTGTAATGGATGCTGGTAAGGATTATGAGCATTATTCAATCAGGATAAAATTGTTGCTACGGCAACTTGACTACACCTACTGGAGAAATCAGTTGAGAATATGATTGATTTGGTGATTGCCTTTATTTTTAACAAAACTGGTTTCCATTCTGTTCATGTAATGACTGTTTTTCTACTTAATTATGCATGGTGGATTGAATGGATTCTCATAGAGATACCTTATCAGATGAATTAATTTCTATAGGAGATGCCTTTGTGATGGATGATTTCTGCACAATTGTGTTGTTTCATTTACATTGTCATTTAGTCATTTTCTACATGCAACCATTGATTTATTTGATTTTTATCTTGAGAGAATATATGACCTGGGTGCATTTGACTAGTTAAGACTAAATGATGAGTTTAGGATCAGCTGGTGAGTACACCTGCCATTCGTACCGTTTCAGCACTGTTTACCTTTAGTAACCCCATTCAGCTCTTTTGCTTCTATTCCTCATAGCTCATTTTGTCATATCACTTTTAGTCACTAATGTACTCGGATAGCAATCATGATTATTGATCTGAATATTTTGTGATTTGGCCTTTTCAATTGTTAAGACATTTTAATAGAAAGCTTCTCCATATGGTTGCACATTTTAACCTAAATAACGTTGATTTTTCTTTTTCCATTTTTACTAGGTTCTGTCTGCTTGGCTTCTTAGATTAGTTCAAGTAATCCTCGGCTTCTTGCATCATTCCTATAACAACCCACGACATCACGCGGGTAATTTATCTAATCTATTCTATTATGTTAAATATTCTCTCATAGAGTTGTGTTCCTAATCTGTTAAATAATCACTAGCAGTCTCTTAACCTTCTGCCATGGTTACTTTATTGTTTGAATGATGTACTCAGATAATTAGGCACCTTAATGCTTTGAAATGGGGACAAGCCACTTTTATCCCATTGAATAGGTAAGGATAAAGTATCCGGGTGTAACTTATCCATATGGTTCTGATGTGGTACCTTTATTAAAAAAGTTGAAGTTTTCTCCCAATTTTACCCTAGTATTTGCATAAGATAGTCCTCCACCATGCTTGTTCTAATTGAAATAGTATTGATCTAGTAGTAACATTGATTCGAGTTTTGTTGTTCTTAATTTATATGTAAGTCTCCTCGTGTAAATTATCCATGTTTATGATGCCTTAACAAGTTATTTTACATGATGATCTTTGTACATGTTTATGATGCCTTAACAAGTTACTAATGATGAGGTAATTAAGGAAGAAAGTCGATATGACGGGGGTTTTTTATGACTATCGATGCTCAAAGTTGAAGTTTATGAATATAATTATGTAGAACAGATCGCATTGAGGTAATAAATCTCATGAATGTGCAATTTCCATCACATAGACTAAAATGAAAAAACAGAGTTAGAGACTAATTTCACAACAAATATGAAATGACAAAAACAAAAGTCGGAAGCCATAATATCCTTTGCAAAGTCTGAAATGTTATATGGTGAAGCTGAATTGAAGGGGCAGGAACTAAATGATGC
Organism: Populus tomentosa; assembly: GCA_018804465.1. NCBI lineage: Eukaryota > Viridiplantae > Streptophyta > Magnoliopsida > Malpighiales > Salicaceae > Populus > Populus tomentosa. The sequence goes on along the minus strand of JAAWWB010000088.1, from coordinate 16,616 downwards.
TAACTCGTTGGTTGAAGTCATAACACAAGAACTCTAAAGTGAGCTTTGAGTTGTTTCTAGAAACTTGATTTTAATATTTCATTATAAAAGATTTTTTTGACTAGCCGTTCTTCCAGGCATTTCTGATAGGATGGATAGACTCATTGGCTGAAGTCACAACACAAGAACTTTGAATTGTGAATCTGCTTTATTGTTTCTTTATGTGATCAAATGACTAGTCTGAGCTTCAGTTTTTTGTTCTTGGCTTTTAATGTATTGTTAAATTATTATGTCTTGTAATTAATGTTTTAAATACATTTATCCTCCTTGATTTGCTAGCCGATATTTTTGCTGAAATCCTAGAAGATGATGTTTTAGTCTTGCCCTTATATATACCCGATACTTACTAAGATAGGTCATGCTTCCACTTAAGCATTCATCTTTTCAGAAGTGACATGCTCTCTTTTATTGGAACATGTAGGTATAAGTGGAGTGTGAAGGAGTTGTACAAAATGCTTCATGGGCACCTTTAACAACTTTAACAGTTCAGCCATGTAAAAAAAAAAAAAAGGCACTAGATCAACATGTAAATCTCACTAAGAAACAGGAGAAACTCTAGAGAAGGCAAGCTGAACTTGAGGCAAGTGACGAGGTAATACAGTACTCGATTTTAATGGTTAAATGTCTTCTGTTGTAATTATTGTTTTTAATGTGAGATTATGATTTATGTATCTTTACTTCAACGACAAAGATAAGCCATAAAAAAAACAGTCTGGGCTTGAGCTTGATGTGAAAGACCTGCTAGAGTGAATTTCAGGACATATCTAAGCCAAGGTATCAAACTCTAGCAAAAAGAAAAAAGTTATTTATTTTTTTGGGATAAAGAATGCTGAATGCTTTTATTTAACATGTGCTTTGCTTTCAGGATGATGCGTGTTTATGCTAAAATGTAAAGTATCTCAATTTAAATTTTTTACATATTACTACTACCTAAGCTATAATTTCAGCTGAAAGCGCCTCATATTAGGTTTTTGTCCTCTACTGTCAATAAACTAATGCATATAGCTAACATGGTAGATAATAATAAAACACAGTTTAGTAGATGGAGAATTTGTAAATAAGTAATTAAGACATCATTATTTAAGAATTATTTGGGTATTTTGTTACTTAAATTAATCTGTTAGGGATTTTATACGTGCTTTGATTTGACCTGGTGTAGGATTTGGGGGACCTGTATAGGCACACATATTTTTTAGTCTTAATGCTAGATGCTTGTCGAGTGAAATTTGATTTTTTGAAATTTTGCCTGTTTCCTTACTCGTGGATATCAGCATTCTACTTTCATTATAGATTCAAGGAAGCTTCTTGTGAATTTCTAGGTTTTTTATTTCCTTTGTTTGTTGTTGGGTGATGTTTTTGCAATGTTGCGTGTTTCCTTGCTCTGAATGTTTTGTGCTTTGGCCTTTTCAATTATTAAGACATCTTCATAGAAAACTTCTCTATATGGTTGCATATTTTAACCAAAACACAATTGATTTTTCTTTTCCTATTTTTAATAGGTTTTTTGTCTGCTCGGCTTCTTGGATTAGTTCAGGTATTCCTCACTTGGCTTCTTGCATCATTCTTATAACAACCCATGACATCATGCAGGTAATTTATCTAATTTATTCTATTATGTTAAATATTTTCTCTCTTAGAGTTGTGCTCCCAATTTGCTAGATGGTCTGGCATAATCACTACCAGTCTCTTGACCTTCTGCCATGGTCACTTTATCGTTTGAATGATGTATTTCATATCAATATGTATTTCGAGCAACTTATTTCATGTGGTGGTTGGGTATAATAACATATCAACTCAGATAATTAGGCACCTTGATGCTTTGAAATGAGGACAAACCACTATTATCCCACTTGACAGGTAAGGATAAATGTGTAACTCATCCATATGGTTATGATGTGATACCTTTAATAAAGAAGTTGAAGTTTTCTTCTAATTTTCCCTAGGATTTGTGCAGGTGAGTTCTCCATCGTGCTTATTCTAACTGAAATAGTATTGATCCATCAAAAACTTTGATTCGAGTTTTGTTGTTAATAATTTATATGTTGGTCTTCACACAACTGAAAACTCATTAATTACTTCTGCTATTTGGTTCTAGAAGGTTATAACTCTACATGTTTTGATAATTGATTGTTGATGTTTTCTGCAAATTTGGGTTGAAAGTTTTTGGTGTGATCCTTTTTAGTGATTGCTTTTGGAATCCATGGATGGATAGTTGTTAGAAAAAAGTTTTAATTTGATAATTGTGGTCGATTAGTCTCAACTATAAGAGTAAGCAAGGATATAAAGTAACTACATATACGTTTTTTCATTGATATGATATTTGTAAGTAACTTAATTATTTGACTAGCATGTTCGTTGATACTGGTGGAGCTTTGTTTATGCTTTAAAGCTTGTCTATAAATGTGTGTACTTTTTAAAGATTTACATAAGCTAAATTGTTAGTGATGTTGATGTGACTCCTACAATGGCTTGCATGCTTATATCATTGATTATTCTTCTTATTCTCCTAAATATTTTCCTAAACTATGATCTGTCGAGATTTGGATGTGTCCACAAACTGATGGTGTGGTCTGCATAACCGTGGACGGTTACGATAAAAATCCTATATCTTATTTTACATGATGATCCTTATACATGTTTATGATGCATGAACTGTCAATAGAATCTATAATTAGCTTACCATATAGGCCTTATATACTCTCATAAATAGGAAAAGGAGATTTAGCTTACCATGAATAACTTCCTAAGATCACTCTTGTTTTTTGGTTTCCTTCTATAACTAGCAGCCAGCCTGGTTTCCCTCTATAGTTAGTTTCCTTGTATAAACCAGTAATTGGCCTAATATGTAATGGTGACCTGCTAAAATGTAATTCATTCTAAATTCTAACTATTTTATCATTGTATCAGAGCCCTCTCAGTCATAGTTTTCTAAGAACTCCCAGCCACAGTTCTCTCTCAATCGTAGTCTTAGTCCTTATAGAGAATTCATATAATGTTTGTGTCAAATTCAATGGCAAAAATTATACTGCTTAAGAGTTTCCATTGGAGACTTTTCTCAATGGTAAAGAGCTGTATTTTCTTTTCTTATCTTGATGGTTTTGTCTCTGCCAAAAAAGCACTTTTATTTGGTAGGACTTTTGCTTGTGCAGTGTCTTTCTTTCATAAACAGTTTTGGCAACTTGCAATATAATGTAGCGTGAAAAGCAGCTGATAAAAGGCTGCTCATGATAAAAGGCTGCAAAAAGAAAATGATGATTTACAATGTCCTTTTTCTTTAAACTTGGCACTAACAAGAGTTCAGATTAGTTTATTATGATACTTTAACATCAATGCGGATGTATGATGGTATTGTCAAAATCTTCATATAGGTGACACTTTCCTATCTCATGCTCATCATTTAATTAGGAAAGGACTCTTATCTCATGCTCATCATTTAATTAGGAAAGGACTAGGCCCTCTTATAAGATAATTCCATGATCAAAACACAATGTTAAGGTTTTTTTTCTTTTTTATTATCTTTTTTGAATTGTTTAGGTATCTTTAGTAAATTGGACTTAACAGGAGCTATATCTAAAGAAATGATTAACCTCTCTAGCATATTATTTGTTCAAGTTCACAAGAACTTTGAACTGTGAATTTGCTTTATTGTGCCTTTATGTGATAAATGACTAACTGTGAACTTGCTTTAGTCCCAGCTTCAATTTTTTGTTCTTGGCTTTTAATGTATTGTTAAACTATTATGTCTTGTAATCAATGTTTTAAATCTATTTATCTTGCCTGATTTGCTAGCCGAAATGTTTTAAATATCACTGAGAAATAGGAGGAACTCTAGAAAAGGCAAGCTGAACCTGAGCAAGTGACGAGGGACTATACTACTGGATTTTATTACTTAAATGTGTTCTGTTGTTTTTACTCTTTTTAACGTGAGATTATGATTTATGTATCTTCACTTCAACAAGATTATGTTTTTACTTTAATGTTTATGCGCAGAAAATAAAAGAACTTATATCTGTTTTCAATCAGCAAAATGATGAATTAATAAATATTACTTTCAAAGGAGTTGTTCAGCACTTCAACGAAGTATTCTCTGAACTTGTGCAAGGTGGTCATGGTCATTTTGTTATGATGAAGAAAAAGGTTTGTTAAAGGAGCCTTTTATGTCTTAGTTTCATTTGTTCTTTTATTTACTCCAATCGCTCATTTTTCCCTTGCTAGTCTTATGCAATGCCTTGACGTTTTTCCTTTGTCTTTTTATTGTTTTCCAAGTTTAATTAGTATATTTTTTGGTCTTTCATGTTGAAGTTTTAAGATAACCATATGAGTGCATTTTAAAGTTTAATGTCATACATTTGTGGCCAATCTAGATAGCCGTTGAAACATTTCTATAAATTTTATGGTATCTTGACAAGATGTTGATCACGAAGATGATAATTGTGACGATGATGGAAGCCATGAAGCAAATCTGGAGGGAAATATGTTACTGTGAAAATGAAGGTATGAATATGTTGTCGCTCAGTTATATGTGTTTATTTTTTTGCAAAAACAAGATAGATACAAAAAAAAAAGGACATATTATACAACGAGATGCCTGAATTGCTCTTTTTCCAACTCAATCACAACTTATTGATCAATATTTTTAGATGTCATCAACTATTTTTAACCAGAAAGGAAGTGGACATCATTTAACGAGGACAAAAATAGATAAGAAATTTTATTGGAATGCAAAATTTTCTTTGTTTAAACTTTCTAGGTTGCCAAGCTATGCTAGTTTCTTGTGACTGTAGCTGGTTGATGGTTGTGAGAGAAAAACAAAAGGTGAGCTTCAGTAACAAGCTCATAACACTTACTATTCATTTAATGTTTATTAAAATAACCATGAGAAGAGATTGCAGTGACTTGAAAATGTTTTGTTATGCTTGAATTGAATTTGGTTTGGAGGTCATTTATCATTGTTTCCATGGATCTTTAGGTGGCTCGTTTTGTTTTGGAATTCATTGTTGCTTATTGCATTGATAAATTTTTGTAATTGATGTAAGGAGCTAAATTTATTGTCTAGACCCATTATACTTTGGGTGTAAAGACCATTAAAAGACCACAACTGGAAATGTTCGTCATACATACTTAACTACTACTCTACAACTTAATGTTGAGAGTTGTAGGAATGTGGTCTATATAAATCTATCTAGAATGACATATATATTCTTTACATAGGATAACAGGCCTAAAGAGCACTTCTAAAATTGTGATTTCTCATCTTTAGAGGTATCAGTTCGTTGATTTGGTGTTAAATTATTCATGTTTTTGCCGTTGTAATTTGTGGAATGATTTTCTCGAGGCACAACATATTTTGACAATACATTTCTATTTCAACTCAATTTAGGAGGAGCTCACATCTTTACGTGCAAAAGTCATTGCACTATAGCATGATCTTCATAAATCTTGTCAAGAGGCTTCTAAGAATCATGATCTTTGCTAGCAGTTAGAAAATGTATAGTTTTGCCATTACTTTATGGATTTTGGTTATCCACTATGGCTAATAATCTTTTATTTTATTTGCACTGTAAATTGAAGGAACTGAATTCAGTTTAAGAGCATTTTTGGGGTTTATATTTTTGTTACTCAACTTTGTGGTTTGGTTTAATATGTTGTTTTTTTTTCCTAGTGGTGTCCTACTTTCAGGAATATGATGTATTGGGTATCCCATTAGTAATATTTTATTTTTATTTGCTTACCATGTTCCAAGTTTGAGGGTTCACTTGGATTGAGCTAATGGCAGTTGGGTTTCTTGAAAGAAGAGGGTTTCTTGATTATTTTATGTGCTTTTCTCGACAAGGAAACATTATCATTAATATCTTATGTTTTGTAGTTCAAGTTGTGGAATTGTTGCTTTCATTAGGGAAAAGTGAGAGGGGCTTGGCTATCACGTGTTTGAAAAGCATATTGTGCTGGACTGGTAAGAGAGTGTGTGTTTGGTGTGTAAGGATTTCCTTATCCAAAACATGGATAGCGCAACCCCATACATCGAGCCCCTCTCAGTTTGAAAATTAATTGTGATGGTAAGTTTGTTTTTCATTGTGATTTATTATTTTTTTTATATATAATCTTATTTATTTGTTGTCTCCCTATTATATAATATAGTGATGAGTGTTTTAAATTTCTTGAGTGATGAGTATTTTAAATATATATAGTTTTCAAGAAAAATTGCTTGCCTTTAAACTAAGGGTATTTTTTGTCTTTTCATACAATAATTAGTCATTAGTCTAGGGGTATTTATGTCTTTTCAATATGTTTATGAATAGTAAAAGAACCAAAATACCATTAGGATAAAAAAATCTACATTGTAGGGCAAGGGTGTTGTCTTTTTCTTTTTTAGAATATAGTAAGATTACATATATGACTTGAAGGACAAAAAAATATGCAATTGAAACAAGGGTTTTAGTGTCTCTTTTTCATAGTTTTTTTTTTTTTTTGTAATTATTGGTTTGGTTGAGAGTTGTAATGTAATTTAGCATTTAATTCATGATTTTTAAATGCAAAAAGTTGTTGGTGCATGGTCGGCATTGTGCACTTTGGACGACGTGTGCACCATCCCCCGGTGGTGTAAATAAGCTTATGCTATCTCATTTGGTTTCACAAGGTATTTGGTGTTTTATGTACCGGTTGTTTTAAATTTTTACCCGCACAAAAATGACTAGCCTAAAGCTAGCTTTCTTCTTGACGAATCAGGTTCCTAAGGGTTTTTCATATAATAATAATAATGTACTTAATAAAAAGTAAATACCTATAGATTCTACAGGGTTGATTTTTCATGATTTTTAAAATTATTTATCACTCAAAAGTTTTCAACTAGATTTTGATTTATTATTATTAGCAAATTCAAATGCTCTCATCTTAGATTTTTTATAATCTTCTGCTTAGATATAGATTGTGCTTAACTAAAAATTCATACTAATTGATTTACAATTTTCTTTTAGAGTTTACAACAAAGTAACATGAGGAAAAAATAAATCAAGGTCTCCAAAGGAATGTTCAGTCAGTTTAGCCTTGCGATTTTCACTAGATCTCCACTTCAAATCAAAGAAATAGTAGGGTGGCCATCTTGGGTTGATAAAGGATTCAAGGGATAGGGCAAATGATTTGGGTAGGTTTATTAGGTTTGGTCTTATGGATTTATGGTTGTGACACTACGGTGGATACAAGGAAGAAAAAAGATGTGGATTTGAGTTTGTAAGGCTAATTTGGTGGCATTGCTAGAGATGCATCTAATTGGAAGTGGTAGGGGTTGTTGCTACTAACATGGTGGCTGGTTTTGGTCAAAATTAGGCAATGCTAAGTAGAAGAGATGTTGTTGGTTGGAAAGTATTCTTTCTATTTTTTATTGGATGGTAGGGTTATCGGCAATTAGTCTTAGACTTAAATTAATAAAAAAATTTGATAACCACGAAAAAAAGCAAAAACATTAAAAAAATTACAAAACACTTTGGATTCCTATTATAACAAGAATCTTCTTCAAATAGAAAGTCAATAGGACAATAAAACAAATAACAAATAATGTCCTCTCCAAGCATGAAAACTTTTGAATTTAATTACTAATTTGTTTCTCTTAAGTAGCTGCCCATAATAAACCTTGTATGTTAGGGAATCCTTGAAATAAATGGACAAATAATAATAAGGTTGATTTCTCTTTATTAGTGACTAGAAGATTTTCTTTTGTAGCTAGAATTTTATTAAATAATCCCTACCACACAATGAAACCTTTATTTTTGCCATCAAGAGTCCTTGTATAATTAAGAAATCTCTCAAAATTAGCTATTAAATATCCTTACATTATCAGGAAAAGAATCTTCTTCAAATAGATAGTCTACAAGATAAAAGACAACAAATAACAAAATTCATATTGCATCTACTAGCCTGTATTATAAGATCTTCTCGAACTCTATGATTGACCTTAAATTTTAACCTGATTTTTACAACTCATGATACATGCTCTTTTATTTCTCAAAGTAAATGTCAATCCATTGATGACAATGAAAGTCATCGATGTTATTCTTGAAAATGCTAGCATTACAGGCCTTAAATGTCTTACGATCAAGATATGTAAGAGCTAAGTATAACATTTTACCATGCTAGTCTCATTTGTTATGATGTAGTTTAAAGCTTTAAATGGTTTTTGAAATAACTAATAATATAGAATTAACAACTTGAGTTTCAAATTAAAAAAAGAAAGGCATTGGTTTGTTTCAAAGCAGAGAATAAGTCCAAAAAAAAAATGTTTAAAGTAAGTATCCTCATGCACTTTAAGTTTAAAGTGTGTAAGTGTGGATAAAATCTTGGTTTCCATTGTGACCAAGGCCATCCCTTAGCTTTATCTCTAATGTAAGCCTGAAACTTAGTAGCTTGCAAGCCTAATTGAACTTCTAGGAGATGTGGTGTTTCATCACTTAGATATATATATAGTTTTAGTATAGTTACTTTGGAAATTCTAGCAAGGCTTGATATTTCTCCATTATAGGAGTTAGATCTGTGTAAAGTACCACAAATTCATTTTCCAATACAAAACCATGGTTTTGATAGCATCATCTTGTACAAGGACCCTTAACATATTAGCTAACCTCGTGTAACATTCACTAAATAAATTTTGGTCTTTCATGTTTAACCTCTCAAAACAGCCCTTAGCTAGATGTTTAACAATCAAGATATATAAGAGCTAAGTGTAACATTAAGTGTTGAAGTTAATGCATTTTTCAAGTTTAGACAATTCTCCTCACGATGTAGTAATGTCTCATATTCAACTAGGAAATCCACAATGGGTATTTTTGTGATGGTAGTCTTGTTAGAAGCTGGCACTAACCTATTTGAAAACATCAAGAATGGTCTTTATCAACTTTAACACTATAAAAAAAAAGGAAACAAAAACATGGTTGTATGCCCCTAGTCCTAAAGGTAACCTAAGAATAGGTTCTAGTTTCATCTATTTATGAATGAGTAATCTAGCTAATATAACTTCTTCATCAATAATAGGCTCTTATTGTGGGCTCAAGTTCAACTATAATAAATTACTTGAAACTCTACTTAGGCTACTAGGTTTCCCCTTGTAGTCCTATATATGAGAGCAAATCTCCTATTTAGTTTAGAATTGGTTGTGCGAGCTTTAAGACCCTATGATGTCACCTTCCTCTTTTTCATCTTAGGATAAGGGTCCAAGGTGTGTTCAACTAAAAAAAATATAATGTTGATTGTAGGTGTGTGCAAAGGGGGCACACTTTAAATACATGCTCAAGACTAAGAAATGGTACCTAAAAGGCACATAATATATATACATAATGGGATATTAAAAGATCCAGAATGAATTTCTACAAACAAGAAAAACATGGGATTTAACCTTAATTTCTTAGTAGAGTCATCATGTTATCACACTTGACTCATTGTGCAATCATGAAATAAGTGCCTGGAGATTTGGTTGAGAGGGTGAAAGACCATGATCACCCTAATATGCCCTCAAGGAGGCTACTACTTGTTTTCTAGCATATGAAAATTCATTATCTTAGTCGATTAGTATCCCTGTGATTAGTACTTAAAAGTACATTTTTATCAAGGTTTTATATCATTATTTTACACTTAAAGTATCAATAAATCCTTAACTAGAGCATGTTTTATAATAACAAGTCTGATAATATAACATACCTTTAATTTATGGTAAATGCTCATTTTAAATGCAGATATATCTCACAATTCAAAAGATTGATTGTTGTGATTAACTATTGGAAGTGAAAGGACAAAGAAAAGGCTAAGCTTAGGAAGGAGATGCCGATTTGATTCAAATTGAAACACTGTTAAGTCATATGGTCATATCTGGAGCTATAGATCTTGGATTTTAGTTTGGTTTATATGGCTGGAAAGATAAGAAATAGGCTTACAACTTTCATGAGTAGGGAAAGACCCAAATCTGCCATTTTCAAATTTAAAGTTTGGCGACAAAAGAGAAGTCAGAATCTGTCCTGAAGTCAGAATCTGTTCACAAAGCACTCTCTACTGGTTTGGTTTAGGTTTCTGTTGTGAAAGAGGAAGGGAAGAACAACATGCAGCTGCTGTTTTGGGAAGAGGATGGATCATCCTCTCTCTCCTCCTTGTATTTATACTCCCTATCAAATGAGGTGGGTTGTTTTAGATGTGTTCTTATCCTTGTTTTGGTTTATCTAAAACCGGTTTTACCCCTCCCTTCTAGCTCCTTAAGTTATTCTTTTTTAAAAAAAACACAAAATCGTCGTTGCCGATGCAGAAATCGTCAATGAAAACTGAGTCATATGGATGTTTACAAACAGAATAGTGGGGCTGATCGTTGGGGAAATACGGTCCGTATGGCCGTACGGAATGTCAGCTGATTTTGAAGAGTTTGTTGATGAAAATACAGATGCGGGTGAAGATGACTATGATTTTGCATCTACTGGCCAAGGAATCAGGTCTGGACCGAACAGGGCTAGAAGGAATGTGAATTTCCGTGGCATGAGCACTTATGAAGATATGGACAGGGATTTGGACACCATTAAACTGAAAATTCCTAGCTTTCAAGGTAAAAACGATCCCGAGGCTTATTTGGGAAATATGTTGATGAAGTTTTGTGCGACGTCATACCAATGCAAGCAAGTCACATCTTGTTAGGGAGACCATGGCAATATGATAGGAAGGCAATTCATGATGGGGTTAAAAATAGGTATACCATTGTAAAAGATGGTAAAACCATCACTCTTGTACCTTTTACACCCAAACAGGTGTATGATAATCAAATAAAGCTAAAAAGTGAGCATGGGGCAATGGGGAGAGAAAATCAAGGTGAGGAACAAGGGGAGAGAAGACCATCAAATTCGGCTATAACCAAAACCACTACAACCCATTCAACCACAACTCAAAAACACCCAAATCTGGCCGAAAGTGGAGGTAAGACAAGAGGAGTGAAGAAAGTCAGCAAGGGTTGAGAATTGTGTGGAAAAACTCAAGAAACAACCCAATTTTTATGCTAGAGAGGGTGAGGTCAGATCTGCATTTTTCACTAACAAGCCAATGATTTTACTTGTGTACAAAGAGGCTTACTTTAATACTAATGATATTGATCATATTGTGCCTAGTGTTGCTATTTCTTTGTTTCAGGAGTTTGATGACGTGTTCCCTGATGATACTCCTAGCGGATTACGACCATTGAGGGGGATAGAGCATCACATTGATTTCGTACCTGGAGCTTCAATTCCTAACTGACCAACCTATAGAAGCAATCCTGAGGAGACGAAGGAGCTTCGAAGGCAAGTTGATGAGCTGATGGAAAAGGGCTACATTCGTGAGAGTATGAGCTTGTGTGCTGTACCCGTGCTACTTGTGCCTAAGAAGGATGGAACATGGAAGATGTGTGTTGATTGTCGAGCCATCAACAACATAACGGTAAAGTATAGACACCCCATTCCTAGGCTTGATGACATATTAGATGAGTTCCATGGATCCTGTATTTTCTCTAAAATTGACTTGAAAAGGGGGTACCATCAAATTAGGATGAAAGAAGGTGATGAGTGGAAAACAGCATTTAAGACTAAGCATGGTTTGTATGAATGGTTAGTAATGCCGTTTGGACTTAAAATGCACCTAGTACGTTTATGCGTCTAATGAATCATGTGTTGGGTGCATTCAAGGTGAGTTTGTGGTTGTGTATTTTGATGACATTCTGATCTATAGCAAGAACTTCACTGAGCATCTTGATCATTTGCGTAATGTACTTAGTGTGTTGCGTAGTGAGAAATTGTAAGCTAATCTTAAAAAGTGTGCCTTTTGCATGGAGAAAATTGTGTTTCTTGGCTAAGTTGTAACTACACAGGGTATCGAGATGGATGAGGAGAAAGTTAAAGCCATCCGGGATTGGCCTAGCCTACACCTAAATTAGTAAGTGAGGTAAGGAGTTTTCATGGGTTAGCTAGTTTTTACAGGCGTTTTGTGAAAGATTTCAGCACAATAGCTGCACCCTTGAATGTAGTTGTTAAAAAGTCAGTTGGGTTTAGATGGGGGGGAGGAACAAGAGTTGGCTTTTGTTTTTTTGAAAGACAAATTATGTTCTGCACCTGTTTTGGCTTTACCTGACTTTACAAAAGCATTTGAAATAGAATGTGATGCGTCTAGAATAGGAATAGATGCTATTTTGATGCAAGATCGGAGACCTGTTGCGTATTTTAGTGAGAAGTTAAGTGAAGCGACCTTGAACTATCCCACTTACGACAAAGAACTCTATGCATTGGTAAGAGGAACCCCCCGCTATAACTGATGGTCGTATAATAGTAGCTCCTCCGCGTGATGTGTTTGATGATGGCTGTGAACTTTGGAAATCCACCCTCGTTGGTCATTTTGTGGGTCAGAAATTACCATATCCTGTTGTTAATTCGATTGCGAAAAGGATATGGGGCTCCTATGGTCTATCAGAAGTTTTATCTTCGGAAAATGGTTTCTACCTTTTCACTTTTGATTCTGTTGATCGCGCCACTAATGTTCTGGAAAGAGCCCCATGGCACATGGTTTGACCTTTGGTGCTTAAACGTTGGCAACCGAACATGCAATTTTTGAAAGATGATTTGGTCAGAGTTCTAGTATGGGTTAGGCTGTATAATGTTCCTCTTGAGTATTGGACTATTAAGGGGCTGAGTTGTATAGCGAGTGCTATTGGGGTTCCCCTTCATGCTGATCGTACTACACTATTGCGTAAAAGGCTTAGCTACGCAAGAGTTTGCGTTAAGATAGATGCTTCAAAGACGCTGGTTAAGGAATACGACCTTCGCTGTCCAAATGGGGTATTCGTAACAATCTCAGCTGATTATGAATGGATACCGCCAAGGTGCAATAACTGCAACATCTTTGGACACACCACAACGATATGTACTACTAATAAAGTTGCTCTTCCTACAGCGGTGGCAGAGGGTGCGAGGAAAGTAGGAGCTGTGATCTCTAAATCTGCGGATAACAAACAGAATCAGTTTCAATGGCAGGTAGTTGTTAAACGAAATAAGGTTTCTGTAAGTGGTGAGAATGGTCTGTGTGCATCTAAAGTGCATAAGAGTGAGAATGAGAATGGTTGCTCAACATCTGGGATACATACGTCTGATTGTAATGATCATGCGACATCAGATGTGTGCAATGCTGGTTGTTGTGAAGACAAAACTCCCACCTCTCCTCATGTTTTGAGAGACATGGAGTAGGAGGAAGGGGCTACATGTACTGCTTTAGATCAAAGTTTAGTCACCTCCAATACAGATGCTTGTGTGACCGTGAACCAGGTTCTCTCTAATATTAATCATGAGCTGAATGTTGATGTTGCAGCAATGGGAGGTGATATAAATGGAGAACGGAATGAGAAGGAGTCGACGTCAATGATTCTGACAAGTCCACAAACTCCGAACTCCACCGATGGGAAAACTGTTAATCAGTCAGCTATTAAGGCTGGAGACTCTCTGGAGAAAAAGAAAAAGGGTTCAAAGGTGAATAAGAAATCTGGTTCCCCGCGGGGTGGCAGGTCAAGGTAACCTTTATGTTGCTGTTTGTACTCCTCTCTATTTTATTATGATGATTGGATGTTGGAATGTTAGAGGTTTGAATGACCCCATAAAGCATTCAGAATTGCGTCGGCCAATCCATCAAGAGAGGATGGTTTTTTTTGGTTTGGTTGAAACTCGGGTTAGAGAAAAGAATAAAGATAATATTTCTAACCTTCTTCTGCATAATTGGTCCTTCTTGTACAATTATGATTTCTCTTCCCGTGGTCGTATTTGGGTTTGTTGGAATGCTGATGTGGTGAAGGTGGATGTCTGCGGTATGTCAGACCAGGCTATCCATGTTTCTATCACTATATTAGCTACCAATAACTGTTTTAATACTTCAATCATTTATGGAGACAATAATGCATCCTTACGTGAGACATTATGGTCTGATATAGTGAGTTGTAGCGATGCATGGGAGTCAACCCCATGGATTCTTATGGGTGACTTTAATGCTATCTGCAACCCGTCAGAAAGGTCAGGAGGGTCTACTACGTGGGATGGTCAGATGTAGTTGGAAACATGTATTCAAGATGCGAAAGTGGATGATCTTCGGTATTCTGGTATGCATTATACATGGACGAACCAATGTATTAAGAATCTGATTATGCGGAAGCTAGATAGAGTGCTTGTGAATGAAAAGTGGAATCTGCACTTCCTATTGTCGGAAGCGAGATTCTTGCCTGCTGGTATTTCAGATCATTCTCCCATGGTGGTAAAGGTTACTGGCAATGTTCAGAACATAAAGAAACCATTCAGATTCTTTGATATGTGGATGGATCATGACGAGTTCATGCCCTTGGTGAAGAAAGTATGGGATCAGCATTCGGGGGGTTGTCCAATGTATCAGTTGTGTTGCAAACTAAGGAGGCTAAAGCAGGAACTTAAACATTTCAATAAGACTCACTTCTTCAATATATCAGATAGAGTAAGATACAAAAGATCAAATGGATAAGGCTCAACAGGAGCTGTATACAGCACCTGAGAATCCATCTTTACGCATGCGAGAAAGAGATGCTGTTCGTAACTATGCTTCTACCGTCAGGGCGGAAGAGAGTTTTTTCAAACAAAAAGCAAGGATACAATGGCTTAGCTTGGGGGATCAGAATACTAGCTACTTCCACAAATCAGTAAATGGAAGACAGAATAGAAATAAGCTTCTCTCCGTTACAAGGGAGGATGGGGAAGTCGTTGAAGGACACGAGGCAGTCAAATCAGAAGTAATTGCATACTTCCAGCGTGTGTTGGGAGTGAATCAGATGCCTAGGGTCTTGAACGAGGAAGTGATGCAATCGGCAATTAACTGCAAACTGTCTTCGACTCAACAGCATGAACTAGCACAAGAAGTAACAAGGGAGGAGATTAAGAATGCTATGTTTAGTTTGAAAAACAACAAAGCCCCTGGCCCGGATGGCTTCAACGCAAGTTTCTTCAAAAGAATGTGGCATATAGTGGGGGAAGATGTAATCAAAGCTGTTAGCTCCTTCTTTCAGACTCGTAGAATGCTTAAAGAAATGAATGCTACATCCATTTCCCTTATCCCTAAAGTTGCTAATCCTACGAGGTTGACAGATTTTCATCCTATATCTTGCTGCAATACAGTATACAAATGCATTGCGAAGATTCTAGCTGGGAGAATGAAAGTTGTTTGCCGTCCTTAGTAGGTCCGTATCAAACAGCTTTTATATCTGGACGGAGAATCAGCGACAATATTCTTTTGTCTCAGGAGCTAATGAAAGGCTATCATAAATCTACGGGTCCGGCTCGTTGTGCTATGAAAGTAGATCTGATGAAGGCTTATGACTCGGTTCGGTGGGATTTCGTTGATGCTACGTTAATAAAAATGGGATTCCCTATAACAGTGGTTGATTGGATCATGGTGTGTGTTACATCGTGTCAATTCTCAATCAACGTCAACGGTGAACTTGCAGGTTACTTTCATGGGGGTAGAGGGCTGAGACAAGGTGATCCATTATCTCTATATTTGTTTGTCCTTTGCATGGAAATCGTGTCAGGGCTGTTCTGCAATATGAGTGCCAATCAAAACTTCAAGTTCCACTGGAGATGCAAGAAGGATAGAATTCTCATCTTTGCTTTGCCGACGACTTGATGATATTCAGCAAAGGGGATGTACACTAGTTCGTATGATCAAAAATGCACTCACAGAGTTTCAAGATCTATCAGGTCTATATCCAAATCCAAACAAAAGTGACATCTTCTTGAGCGGTGTGGTTAGGTGCTGAGAGGGAACAGATTATCAGTATTCTTGGGTTTAGAGAGGGGCAGCTTCCTATGAAATATTCTAGGGAGTGCCTCTTATCTCGTCCAGACTAAAGGTTGTTGATTGTAAGGGCCTCGTGGATCGAATTGCCCGCTAAAGTACGACATTGGACCTGCAGAACACTCTCTTTCGCAGGGCGAGTACAACTGATTAACTCTGTTTTATTCTCCATCCAGGTCTATTGGGCATCTCTATTCCTATTACCTGGGCAAGTAGTGAAAAACATTGAGCAAATTATGAGATCCTTTCTTGGTCAGGTCAGATATGAGCACTACTAGGGCTAAAGTGGGCTTGGGATCGGGTATGTCTTCCAAAAAAGGAGGGGGGGCTCGGCATAAAAAGGATAACAGAATGGAACAAGATTGCCTTGTTGAAACACATTTGGAACTTGTGCAATGACTCGGATGGCTCAATCTGGTCTACTTGGATCAGATCCATCTCTTGCGAGGTAGGAATTTCTGGACAATCAATGCGCCAGCAAGCTGCTCTTGGGCTTGGGGAAAGATTCTAAAGCTCAGATCTTAGCATGGCCGAAGATGGCAGCATTATCGGAGATGGAATGACAACCTCTCTATGGTTTGACAATGTGCATCCTCACATACGCATCCCGCTCGCTAATAACTTACAGTGAAAGATTCATTTCTGATTCAGGTATGGAACATACGCGAGAGTGACCGTGCTGATTAATAACTTCAGAATGGAGAATTCCTATCACTCATGCTCTTGGCTGGCACCCC
>JAAWWB010000089.1:20000-28093 GCA_018804465.1 Populus tomentosa | reverse complement strand
CACGCGGCAAGCTGAGAGGCGCGCAGCAGCTGCCAGCACCTTGGCACGAGCGCGGCTTTTTAAGGCCCCCACGCCCACGCCGCGGATAAGCAGCCCCCAACGCGCCCAACGGCTTGGAGCGGGGTCCCGGGGGACGGTGGCCGAATCGGGTCGTCGCCGGCCGGAAAAGGGTCATCGATGGCGCCTTACTTCGGGGCCATGAGGCCCCCCACGTTAGTCCGAGTGTTAGCAGCAGCTCCCAAATCCCCCGCGGGCAGGCCTATGGGCGCCAGCCAGCGCGCCCCATGGCCGGGTCGGGGGTCACCCCCCCTAAAGAGCTATAAGTGTTATTGCCAGCTCTGGCAGGGGTAGACACTACTAGGTCCCAAGCGTCACCCCCCCTCTAAAAAATTCATTTCTGGTATTTGAGCTGAAATTTTGCACATAGGTTGGCAAAAATCCAATCCACCTCCAGAAATAATCCCAGAATTTTTCGGGTCCGGAAAGTATTTTTTTTTATTTTCCTACCATTAAAAATCAAGGAAATACGCAAAAATAGGAACCGGCCGGAAATGACCCCAAATTCGGCTGGCAGCCTCACAAAAATATGGCTGATTTTACTGGATTGATTTCATGTGGAAAGCACAACGTTTTCTTGGCGGAATGCGGGGAAAACCAGCAGCTCGCATGCCGCGGCCAGCACGTCGGCTGGCCCAGCAGCGCCTAGCCTCTCCCGCGCGGGGGGCAGGCAAGAGCGCAGGGGGCCAGGGCCCGAAGGCAGCCCCCCCGCAGGCAGATAGCAAGCCAGCAGGGGCTGTCCCCGCGTAGCCCCCGTTGCCGTGAGCCTACCCCCTAGACGAATTTTCCTGCCTGGCCTGGCCAGCCCAGCGTCCAGCCCTGTTCGTTCAAAAAAATCTGCGCTGCGGATTTTCCGTGACGGGCAACAATCTGCGCTGCCGATTTTCCGCGGCGGGCACAAATATGCGCTGCCGATTTTCCGTGACGGGCACAAATCTGCGCTGCCGATTTCCGCGGCGGGCACAAAATCTGCGCTGCCGATTTTCCGCGGCGGGGCACAAATCTGCGCTGCCGATTTTCCCCGACGGGCCTCCAGCGGCACAAATCCGCGCTGCCGATTTCTCCCACTGTTGGCATCGCTGCCGCAGCCCCTGCCCCAGCGTGTGCCCAGCCTCTCCCGCGCGGGGGGCAGGCAAGAGCGCAGGGGGGCAGGGCCCGAAGGCAGCCCCCCCCCGCAGGCAAGATAGCAAGCCAGCAGGGGCTGTCCCCGCGTCAGCCCCCGGTGCGCAGCACGCATGCAGCTGCGTGGGAATCATTGCCGCGCGCGCGCGCGCCCAAGCGCCCAAGGGCCCCCAAGGGCACCAGGCCCTCAGCCCCAGGCCCCAGGCCCCAGCGCCCCAGCGCCAAGCGCGGGCGCGGGCGCGGGGGCTGCGCGCGCGCGCGCGTGTGTGGATTTTTATAGGGACGCTGGCCGGAATCGGGTCGTCGCGGCGGCCGGAAAACGGGTCATCGATGGCGGCGTTACTTCGGGCCGTGAGGCCCCCCACGTAGTCCTAGCATAGCGGGCAGCTCGCAAATCCCCCGCGGCAGGCCTATGGGCGCCAGCCAGCGCGCCCCATGGCCAGTCGGGGGGCACCCCCCTAAAGAGCTATAAGTGTTTATTGCAGCTCTGGCAGGGGTAGACACTACTAGGTCCCAGCTGTCACCCCCCTCTAAAAAATTCATTTCTTAGTTTTTGAGCTGAAATTTTGCACATAGGTTGGCATAATCCAATCCACCTCCAGAATAATCCCGGATTTTTTCGTGGCCGGGAAGTATTTTGTTATTTTCCTACCGTTAAAAAATCAAGAAATACGCAAAAATAGTGACCAGCCCGGAATGACCCCAAATTCAGCTGGCAGCCTCACAAAAATATGGCTGGTTTTACTGGATTGATTTCATGTGGGAAGCACGACGTTTTCTTGGCGGAATGCGGGAAAACCGGCAGCTCGCATGCCGCGGCCAACGGAGGAGCCCCGGGAAAGCTCTTGCTTTCACGGTCTTCGCCTCCCCTCACCACCATGGCAGGCCTCTAATCCCCCATCAGCAGTTGTAGCCGGGGAGTAGGCAGCGATTTGAATGACGCCGCCGGGTAATCGCACCCGGCCATCCCGGGGGGAAGAGATCTCTTCTTCTAAGATGCGAACAAACAATCGGGAGTTATGTTGATAGGGCAGAGAATTGAATGACTCGTTGCGGGCAGCCGGGTCATATGCAGTCCGTCCATCCAGACTCATCGTCAGCACCTGCTGCCGATTGTGCCGACGTTGCCGATTCTGCCGGACTTTGCGATTTCGTCGGCGCTGCCGATTCCAGCACTGCCCCTGTGTCCGAACAGCCCCTGTTTCGTCAGCGCATCCCCTCGATGAATTTTCCTGACTGGCCTGGCCAGCCAGCGTCCAGCCCATGTCGTCAAAAAATCTGCGCTGCCGATTTTCACCGAAGGGCTCCAGCTGCACAAATCCGCGCTGCCGATTTTTCCCACTGTTGGCATCGCTGCAGCTGCCCCTGCCCCAGCGTGTGGCCTAGGCCCCCGTCTTTCGTCAAGCCTAGGACTCTAAACAGTCCAGGCTCATCGTCAGCACCGGCTGCCGATTCTGCAGACTCTGCCGATTTCGTCGGCGCTGCCGATTCCAACACTGCCCGCTGGGCTGAACAGCCCCTGCTTCGCCAGCGCAATTCCTTGACGATGTTCTCCCTGGCCTGGACAGCCCAGCGTCCAGCCCATGTTCGCAAAAAATCTGCGCTGCCGATTTCCCGATGGGCTTCCAGCTGCACAAATCCGCGCTGCCGATTTTTCCCACTGTTGGCATCGCTGCCGCTGCCCCTGCCCCAGCGTGTGAGCCTAGGCCCCCAGTCTTTTCGTCAGGGCCTAGGACTATAAACAGTCCAGACTCATCTAGAACCTGCTGCCGATTCTGCGACTTCGCCGATTTCGTCGGCGCTGCCGATTCCAACACTCCCGCTGTGGCTGAACAGCCCTGCTTCGGCCAGCGCAATTCCTTGACGATGTTTCCTGCCTGGCCTGGACAGCCCAGACGTCCAGCCATGTTCGTCAAAAAATCTGCGCTGCCGATTTTCCCCGACGGGCTTCAGCTGCACAAATCGCTGCTGCCGATTTTTCCCAATGTTGGCATCGCTGCCGCTGCCCCTGCCCGCGTGTGCCTAGGCCCCCCCAGTTTTTTCGTCAAGCTAGGACTATAAACAGTCCAGGCTCATCGTCAGCACCTGCTGCCGCTTCTGCCGGATTCTGCCGATTTCGTCGGGCTGCCGATTCCAACAACTGCCCGCTGTGGCCTGAACAGGCCCCGCTTCGGCAGAGCAATTCTTGACGATTTTCCTGCCTGGCCTGGACAGCCCAGCGTCAGCCCATGTTCGGTCAAAAAAATCTGCGCTGCCGATTTTCCCCGACGGGCTTTCCAGCTGCACCAAATCAGCGCTGCCGATTTTCCACTGTTGGCATCGCTGCCGCTGCCCCGCCCCAGCGTGAGCCTAAGGCCCCCCAGTCTTTTTTCGTCAAGCCTATAGGACTATAACAGTCCAGACTCATCTTCAGCACCTGCTGCCGATTCTGCCGACATTTGCGATTTCGTCGCGCTGCCGATTCAACTCTGCCCGCGTGGCCTGAACAGCCCATGCTTCGCCAGCGCAATTCCTTGACGATGTGTTTCCTCCCTGGCCTGGGCAGCCCAGCGTCCAGCCATGTTCGTCAAAAAAACTCTGCGCTGCCGATTTTTCCCCGATGGGCTTCCAGCTGCCACAAATCCGGCTGCCGATTTTTCCCACTGTTGGCATCGCTGCCGGTGCCCCGCCCAAGCGTGAGCCTAGGCCCCCAGTCGTTTCGTCAAGCCTAGACTATACACAGTCCCAGACTCATCTCAGCACGCTGCCGATTCTGCCGACTCGCCGATTTCGTCGGCGCTGCCGATTCCAACACTGCCCCGCTGTGGGCCTGAACAGCCCCTGGCTTCGCCAGCGCATTCCTTGACGCTTTGTTTCCTGCCTGGCCTGGACAGCCCAGTCCAGCCCATGTTCGTCAAAAAATCTGCGCTGCCGATTTTCCCGACGGGCTTCCAGCTGCACAAAATCCGCGCTGCCGATTTTCCCACGTTGGCATCGCTGCCGCGCCACCTGCCCCAGCGTGTGCCTAGGCACGGCCCAGTCTTCTTTTTCGTCAGCCTAGGACTATAAACAGATCAACTTGCTCATCGTCAGCACCTGCTGCCGATCTGCCGACTCGCGATTTCGTCGCGGCCTGCGATCCAACACTGCCCGCTGTGCCTGAACAGCCCCTGCTTCGGCAAGCGCAATTCTTGACGATGTTTCCTGCCTGGCCTGGACAGCCCAGCGTCCAGCCCTGTTCGTCAAAAATCTGCGCTGCCGATTTTCCCCGACGGGCTTCCAGCTGCACAAATCGCGCTGCCGATTTTTCCACTGTTGGCATCGCGCCGCTGCCCTTGCCCCAGCGTGGCCTAGGCCCCCAGTCTTTTTTCGTCTCAAGCCTAGGACTATAAACAGTCCAGACTCATCGTCAGCACTGCTGCCGATTCTGCCGATTCTGCCGATTTCGTCGGCGCTGCCGATTCCAACACTGCCGCTGTGCCTCCTGAACAGCCCCTGCTTCGGCCAGCGCAATTCCTGACGATTTTCCTGCCTGGCCTGGACAGCCCAGCGTCACCCCAGCCATGTCGTCAAAAAATTGCGCTGCGATTTTCCCCGACGGGCTTCCAGCTGCACAAATCCGCGCTGCCGATTTTTCCAGTTGGCATCGCTGCCGCGGCCCCTGCCCCAGCGTGAGCCTAGGCCCCGTCTTTTCGTCAAGCCTAGGACTATAAACAGTCCAGACTCATCGTCAGCACCTGCTGCCGATTCTGCCGACTTGCGATTTCGTCGGCGCTGCCGATTCCAACTCTGCCCGCTTTGCTGAACAGCCCCTGCTTCGCCAGCGCAATTCCTTGACGATGTTTCCTGCCTGGCCTGGACAGCCCAGCGTCCAGCCCATGTTCGTCAAAAAATCTGCGCTGCCGATTTTCCCCGACGGGCCTCCAGCTGCACAAATCCGCGCTGCCGATTTTTCCCACTGTTGGCATCGCTGCCGCTGCCCCTGCCCCAGCGTGTGCCTAGGCCCCCAGTCTTTTTCGTCAAGCCTAGGACTATAAACAGTCCAGGCTCATCGTCAGCACCGGCTGCCGATTCTGCCGACTCTGCCGACTTTGCCGATTTCGTCGGCGCTGCCGATTCCAACACTGCCCGCTGTGCCTGAACAGCCCCTGCTTCGGCAGCGCAATTCCTTGACGATTTTCCTGCCTGGCCTGGACAGCCCAGCGTCCAGCCCATGTTCGTCAAAAAATCTGCGCTGCCGATTTTCCCCGACGGGCTTCCAGCTGCACAAATCCGCGCTGCCGATTTTTCCCACTGTTGGCATCGCTGCCGCTGCCCCTGCCCCAGCGTGTGCCTAGGCCCCCAGTCTTTTTCGTCAAGCCTAGGACTATAAACAGTCCAGGCTCATCGTCAGCACCGGCTGCCGATTCTGCCGACTCTGCCGACTTTGCCGATTTCGTCGGCGCTGCCGATTCCAACACTGCCCGCTGTGGCTGAACAGCCCCTGCTTCGCCAGCGCAATTCCTTGACGATGTTTCCTCCCTGGCCTGGACAGCCCAGCGTCCAGCCCATGTTCGTCAAAAAATCTGCGCTGCCGATTTTCCCCGACGGGCCTCCAGCTGCACAAATCCGCGCTGCCGATTTTTCCCACTGTTGGCATCGCTGCCGCTGCCCCTGCCCCAGCGTGTGCCTAGGCCCCCAGTCTTTTTCGTCAAGCCTAGGACTATAAACAGTCCAGACTCATCGTCAGCACCTGCTGCCGATTCTGCCGACTTCGCCGATTTCGTCGGCGCTGCCGATTCCAACACTGCCCGCTGTGCCTGAACAGCCCCTGCTTCGGCAGCGCAATTCCTTGACGATGTTTCCTGCCTGGCCTGGACAGCCCAGCGTCCAGCCCATGTTCGTCAAAAAATCTGCGCTGCCGATTTTCCCCGACGGGCTTCCAGCTGCACAAATCCGCGCTGCCGATTTTTCCCACTGTTGGCATCGCTGCCGCTGCCCCTGCCCCAGCGTGTGCCTAGGCCCCCAGTCTTTTTCGTCAAGCCTAGGACTATAAACAGTCCAGACTCATCGTCAGCACCTGCTGCCGATTCTGCCGATTCTGCCGATTTCGTCGGCGCTGCCGATTCCAACACTGCCCGCTGTGGCTGAACAGCCCCTGCTTCGCCAGCGCAATTCCTTGACGATTTTCCTGCCTGGCCTGGACAGCCCAGCGTCCAGCCCATGTTCGTCAAAAAATCTGCGCTGCCGATTTTCCCCGACGGGCTTCCAGCTGCACAAATCCGCGCTGCCGATTTTTCCCACTGTTGGCATCGCTGCCGCTGCCCCTGCCCCAGCGTGTGCCTAGGCCCCCAGTCTTTTTCGTCAAGCCTAGGACTATAAACAGTCCAGGCTCATCGTCAGCACCTGCTGCCGATTCTGCCGACTTGCCGATTTCGTCGGCGCTGCCGATTCCAACACTGCCCGCTGTGGCTGAACAGCCCCTGCTTCGCCAGCGCAATTCCTTGACGATGTTTCCTGCCTGGCCTGGACAGCCCAGCGTCCAGCCCATGTTCGTCAAAAAATCTGCGCTGCCGATTTTCCCCGACGGGCTTCCAGCTGCACAAATCCGCGCTGCCGATTTTTCCCACTGTTGGCATCGCTGCCGCTGCCCCTGCCCCAGCGTGTGCCTAGGCCCCCAGTCTTTTTCGTCAAGCCTAGGACTATAAACAGTCCAGACTCATCGTCAGCACCTGCTGCCGATTCTGCCGACTTCGCCGATTTCGTCGGCGCTGCCGATTCCAACACTGCCCGCTGTGCCTGAACAGCCCCTGCTTCGGCAGCGCAATTCCTTGACGATGTTTCCTGCCTGGCCTGGACAGCCCAGCGTCCAGCCCATGTTCGTCAAAAAATCTGCGCTGCCGATTTTCCCCGACGGGCTTCCAGCTGCACAAATCCGCGCTGCCGATTTTTCCCATGTTGGCATCGCTGCCGGCTGCCCTGCCCCAGCGTGTGCCTAGGCCCCCAGTCTTTTCGTCAAGCATAGGACTATAAACCAGTACAGACTCATCGTCAGCACTGCTGCCGATTCTGCCGATTTCTGCCGATTTCGTCGGCGCTGGGGGGGCCGATTCCAACACTGAACGCGTGTGAACAGCCCCTGCTTCGCCAGCGCAATTCCTTGACGATGTTTCCTCCCTGGCCTGGGGGGGACAAGCCCAGCGTCCAGCCCATGTTCGTCAAAAAATCTGCGCTGCCGATTTTCCCCGAGGGCTTCCAGCTGCACAAATCCGCGCTGCCGATTTTTTCCCACTGTTGGCATCGCTGCCGCTGCCCCTTGCCCAGCGTGGCCTAGGGCCCCCAGTCTTTTTCGTCAAGCCTAGGACTATAACAGTCCAGACTCATCTTCAGCCCTGGCTGCCGATTCTGCCGACTTCGCCGATTTCGTCGGCGCTTGCCGATTCCAACTCTGCCCGGCTGTGGTCTGAACAGCCCCTGCTTCGCCAGCGCAATTCCTTGACGATGTTTCCTGCCTGGCTGGACAGCCCAGCGTCCAGCCCATGTTCGTCAAAAAATCTGCGCTGCCGATTTCCCCCGACGGGCTTCCAGCTGCACAAATCCGCGCTGCCGATTTTTCCCACTGTGGCATCGCTTGCCGCTGCCCCTGCCCCAGCGTGTGCCTAGGCCCCCCAGTCCTTTTTCTGTCAAGCCTAGGACTATAAACAGTCCAGACTCATCGTCAGCACCGCTGCCGATTCTGCCGACTTCTGCCGATTTCGTCGGCGCTGCCGATTCCAAACACTGCCCGCTGTGCCTGAACAGCCCCTGCTTCGGCCAGCGCAATTCCTTGACGATGTTTCCTGCCTGGCCTGGACCAGCCCAGCTGTCCAGCCCAATGTCGTCAAAAAATCTGCGCTGCCGATTTTCCCCGACGGGCTTCCAGCTGCACAAATCCGCGCTGCCGATTTTTCCACTGT
>JAAWWB010000089.1:7500-10000 GCA_018804465.1 Populus tomentosa | reverse complement strand
CGGTTGCCGGAATCAGCCCCCGCCGCCGGGACATCGCGGCAAGGAGAGGCGCGCAGCAGCTGCCAGCACCTTGGCAAGAGCGCGGCTTTTTAAGGCCCCACGCCACGCCGCGATAAGCAGCCCCAACGCGCCCAACGGCTTGGAGCGGGTCCCGGGGACGGTGGCCGGAATCGGGTCGTCGCCGGAGGAAACGGGTCATCGATGGCGGCCTACTTCGGGCCATGAGGCCCCCCACGTTAGTCCGAGTGTAGCAGCAGCTCCCAAATCCCCCGCGGCAGGGCCTATGGGCGCCAGCCAGCGCGCCCCATGGCCGGTCGGGGGTCACCCCCTAAAGAGCTATAAGTGTTATTGCAGCTCTGGCAGGGGTAGACACTACTAGGTCCCAAGCTGTCACCCCCCCCTCTAAAAAAATTCATTTCTGGTATTTTGAGCTGAAATTTTGCACATAGGTTGGCAAAAATCCAATCCACCTCCAGAAATAATCCCAGAATTTTTCGGGTCCGGAAAGTATTTTTTTTTATTTTCCTACCATTAAAAATCAAGGAAATACGCAAAAAATAGGAACCGGCCCGGAAGACCCCAAATTCGGCTGGCAGCCTCACAAAAATATGGCTGATTTTACTGGATTGATTTTCATGTGGAACGCACAACGTTTTCTTGGCGGAATTGCGGAAAATCCACGCAGCTCGCATGCCGCGCCAGCGACGTCGGGCTGGCCCCTGTCAGCGCCTAGCCTCTCCCGCGCGGGGGGCAGGAAAGAGGCAGGGGGCCGGCCCGAAGGCAGCCCCCCCGCAGGCAAGATAAGCCAGCAGGGGCTGTCCCCGCGTCAGCCCCCTGCCGTGAGCCTACCCCCTAGACGAATTTTCCTGCCTGGCCTGGCCAGCCCAGCGTCCAGCCCATGTTCGTCAAAAAATCTGCGCTGCCGATTTTCCGTGACGGGCACAAATCTGCGCTGCCGATTTTCCGCGGCGGGCACAAATCTGCGCTGCCGATTTTCCGCGGCGGGCACAAATCTGCGCTGCCGATTTTCCCCGACGGGCCTCAGCGGCACAAATCCGCGCTGCCGATTTCTCCCACTGTTGGCATCGCTGCCGCAGCCCCTGCCCCAGCGTGTGCCCAGCCTCTCCCGCGCGGGGGGCAGGCAAGGGGGCAGGCAAAGAGCGCAGGGGGGCAGGGCCCGAAGGCAGCCCCCCCCCGCAGGCAAGATAGCAAGCCAGCAGGGGCTGTCCCCGCGTCAGCCCCCGTTGCGCAGCACAGCATGGCTGCGTGGGAATCATTGCCGCGCGCGCGCGCGCCCAAGCGCCCAAGGGCCCCCAAGGGCCCCAGGCCCTCAGGCCCCAGGCCCCCAGGCCCCAGCGCCCCAGCGTGAGCCTAGGCCCCCAGTCTTTTTCGTCAAGCCTAGGACTATAAACAGTCCAGACTCATCTTCAGCACCTGCTGCCGATTCTGCCGACTTTGCCGATTTCGTCGGCGCTGCCGATTCCAACACTGCCCGCTGTGCCTGAACAGCCCCTGCTTCGGCAGCGCAATTCCTTGACGATTTTTCCTGCCTGGCCTGGACAGCCCAGCGTCCAGCCCATGTTCGTCAAAAAATCTGCGCTGCCGATTTTCCACGACGGGCTTCAAGTGCAAAAATCGCGCTGCCGATTTTCCCACTGTTGGCATCGCTGCGCTTGCCCCTGCCCCAGCGTGTGCCTAGGCCCCCAGTCTTTTTCGTCAAGCTAGACTATAAACAGTCCAGGCTCATCGTCAGCACCGGCTGCCAATTTTGCCGACTTGCCGATTCGTCGGCGCTGCCGATTCCAACACTGCCGCTTGTGGTGAACAGCCCCTGCTTCGCCAGCGCAATTCTTGACGATTTTTCCTGCCTGGCCTGCAGCACCAGCGTCCAGCCCATGTTCGTCAAAAAATCTGCGCTGCCGATTTTCCCCGAACGGCTTCCAGCTGCACAAATCCGCGCTGCCGATTTTTCCCACTGTTGGCATCGCTTCGTGCCCTGCCCCAGCGCTGTGTGCCTAGGCCCCAGTCTTTTTCTTGAAGCTAGGACTATAACAGTCCAGACTCATCGTCAGCACCTGCTGCCGATTCTGCGATTCTGCCGATTTCGTCGGCGCTGCCGATTCCAACACTGCCCGCTGTGCCTGAACAGCCCCTGCTTCGGCAGCGCAATTCCTTGACGATGTTTCCTGCCTGGCCTGGACAGCCCAGCGTCCAGCCCATGTTCGTCAAAAAATCTGCGCTGCCGATTTTCCCCGACGGGCCTCCAGCTGCACAAATCCGCGCTGCCGATTTTTCCCACTGTTGGCATCGCTGCCGCTGCCCTGCCCCAGCGTGTGCCTAGGCCCCCAGTCTTTTTCGTCAAGCCTAGGACTATAAACAGTCCAGACTCATCGTCAGCACCTGCTGCCGATTCTGCCGATTTCGTCGGCGCTGCCGATTCCAACACTGCCCGCTGTGCCTGAACAGCCCCTGCTTCGCAGCGCAATTCCTTGACGATTTT
>JAAWWB010000090.1:0-27977 GCA_018804465.1 Populus tomentosa | reverse complement strand
TAAATAGTCTCTTTAATATAAAAAAAAAAATATTTATTTAATCCCTTAACTGATGTTGAACATGCTTAATTTAATACTAATTTATCTCAAAAAAATGTCTTGCTTTCTCATGAATATTTACATTACCCAATTCTTTTTTCTATTTCTTAGAAATAAATTGGGAAAGAACATAAAATGAAAAAAAAGACTAGTTAATAAGTTCTTAAAGCTAGAGGCATCTTTTAATTATTTTTCAAAATTAGAGGTGTTGATTTACAATTGGCTCTCCGGATGACACATATTGTAGTTAATAAGAAAATAAAACAAGGTGGTGTTTTTACCATGCACCATCTCATAAAATACTATTTATTATAATAGTATTTTTTTTCTTTGAATTTTTTAATTTTTTAATTCATATTTCTTTTCTAGATTTTATTCTTTAATATTTTATTTATTGGAGATTGGATTTCATGATTTGTTAAAGTTTACTTTATATGTAATTATCTTAATGTTATGAATTATGTCGTAGATTTGGTGGATTAGCCCAATTGACTTGAATTATTTTTTTTAATTTTATCGTTCGATATTGGATTGATTAGGAATTAAGTTCCATAATTTTTTTCAGTTTACTTGAGGTTATCCCGATCTCATGACCCAAGTCACGGGTTTTGCAGGTTAACTTGAGTAGACTCATATCATTTTATTGTGTTTTTTAAATTGATTTTTTTTTTAATTTTATCCTTCAACAATGAGTTTATTAGGAATTAGGATTCATAATTTATTTTAATTTGTTTTTTAAGAGGTTATCCCAGTCTCATGACCTGGGTTACGGGTTAACTTAGGTTAACATGGGTCATTTTTTTAGTTTACTTTCTATTATATTATCTTAGTCTCATAAACTGAGTTATGAGTTTGACAAGTTAACCTGAATTGACTCGGGTTGGTTTTTTATGTCTTTTTTTAATTGAATTTCTTTTGCAATGCATTCTTCAATATTAGGTTGCTTCAAAATTAAGCTTTATAATTTATTTTGATTTATTTTCCACGGAGTTATCTTTATCTTATAATCGGAGTCGTGGGTTTACGCATGTTAACTTGAGTTGATCTGAATCATTTGTTTTGGGTCTTTTTTCAATTGATTTTCTTTTTCAATTTCATTCTTCAACATTGAGTAAATTTGAAATTAGACTTTAAATTTTGTTTTGATTTGTTTTATATTGAGTTATTATGGTCTCACGATCCAGGTTGCGAATTTAACAGGTTGACCCAGGTCAATGCATTATATTGTCATCTCAATATTTTTTAAAAAATATATATATTGTCTTGGATTTTTATAAGTCAAACTATATTTTTACCATAGTTTGAGTTATTTTTTGACCTGCCAATTATATCAGGTCACATCAAATCAATTTTTACATAATTTAATTTCTTTTACTAGAAAAACATCAATAGGACTTGAATGTTTTTTTTATGTTAAAAAAAATTAATTGAAGCACAATAATGATCATATTTTGCTCGTATTTTCCAATGTTGCTCTTAATTTGTACCATTGAATTGTTAAGTGATGATTGGTTTAACTTGGTAGTATAATTTTATGATTTTTAATGAGGTATTTGTTACGTAAAGTAAGTTCGGGTTCCCTATCTCACGTGGTAGGAAAGGAAGTCCCAAGATAGGTCCAAATCTGAACCTACTATAATTGTGTTTAATTGACAATGAAAAGTACAAAAAAATAGTTCTCAATATTTTCAATCATTCATTGTTGCAAAACTACAAAATTAGTTAAATTGTAAAATAATAATATAAATTGTGGTATAATAAGTAAAATATAAAAAAAATCGCGTGGTAGTTTTACTATGGACTTTGTGTTGTTCACTCTCTCATAAATCACTATAAATTATAATAGTTAATTTTTTCTAAACTTTTAATTTGGTATTTGAACTTTTTTTGTGCAATTAAACTCTTTTAAGCCTAAATTGGTGCCCGATTGCTCTTTTTTTTTTTGGAAGAAATGGTTGAATTAAAGGACAAAAGATCAAAGTGAAAAAAAAAACAGAGAAAATAAGTGGCAATTTTGAATTTTATATAAAAAGTTCAATTACGTCTCCATCCTTTTCAGTTAATTGGTGGTCAATCTCTTAGGTTGTCAAAAATTCAATTTTAGTACCAAACTTCATTTTCATCAGAGGAAAGAGAGGATAAACAGATTCCTACGTAGAGAGAGAAACATAAGAGAAACATAAACAATTATAGTAAAGGAAGAGAAATATAATGAAGAAGAGAAACATAAATAAACAATATAAGAACATAATTATAGTAAAGGAAATGAAAAGTATAAATAAGAGATTAAGAAAAATATAAAATGAAATAAAACTTAAACATTACAAAAATATAAAGAAAGAAATAAAGAGCATGATCTTGATCTAAACAACTAAAATGCCTAAATACATGGCAAATGCCTTCTTTTATAGGCTAAAATTTGGAACTATTGATTTGATAATTAATTGTTGAGTGGGTGGCCACATCTTGACTTGGTGACACTTCTTATCTTTTTGTCTGAACAAAACGTCATTGATAACGTCAAAATTTGAACAGACTTAACTCATAAAAGTTCTAGGAAATTGTCTCAGCTTTCTAGAAAAAAAATTGAGGTCATTTGGACTTCTAGAACTCGAGATATGGGTTGAACACTGAACAGTGTCTGGGCTGAAAGATAGATTCGGACTTCTCTGTTGTTGTTACAATTTGGTCTTGAAAACAACCTTTTTTGTGATATCCCACATCGGAAGCGAGTGTCCAGAGCCAGGGCCTTATAAGTGGTGCTGGTTGCTAACTTGTTGTACGCGTTTTGGGGCGTCAGGCTCAGAAGTGGGCTCGCGTCACCAGGAACAAAACCGTGAGGGCGGTAAGGCCCAAAGCGGACAATATATGGCAAGTTGGGCCGGGCCGTTACATTTGGTATCAGAGCCGAGGACGGCTCGTCTTAAGGTGGGGGGATTGTGATATCCCACATCGGAAGCGAGTGTCCAGAGCCAGGGCCTTATAAGTGGTGCTGGTTGCTAACTTGTTGAACGCGTTTTGGGGCGTCAGGCTCAAAAGTGGGCTCGCGTCACCAGGAACAAAATCGTGAGGGCGGTAAGGCCCAAAGCGGACAATATTCAGCAAGTTGGGCCGGGCCGTTACATAAAGGCATAGTGATTCATCTCTTTTAAAAATAGTTTTAAGAGATTTTTTATTGGTGATTTATGTGGATTCCTATTAGAGGTCAGAAACTTGCACTGTTTATGGTTTGTGATAACCCCACCATAAAGAAACTAATCAAACCTTAGAAAGAAGTTATGAACTTCAGATAATTTTCATATAAAACCCAAACAACTCTAGATTATTTAACATGATTTTTGGGACTCCAAAAAAAATTTTAAATTACCGTTTCTATTTCGTTTATGTTGTTACCTATTTTTTGGTTCTTACACAAAAAAAAAATACAAAAAAAATAAAAAAAATATTCAGAAGAAATCTAAAAAATAATAGCAGTGAGAATAGGATGCTAAAGCGCCTAAAAAATAGCTAGAAATTGGTTGAGGAGGTTCAAAAATATAAAGATTGAAATTTGATAGTATATTGTTTTACTAATAAAAGCCCTATTAACAAGGAAAATTCAATTTGAGGAAGAAAAGTTCAAAATCAAATGTTTATGAACTCAATTAAATTTTATTAAAGGGTTAATTGAATTTATGGAAGGTTTGATTGCAAGAAAAACTGTTTTTTAAGTCAATTTAGGCTTTAATCGGATGAAATTAAAGTTTGGGGGTCAAATTATAATTTTTAAGAGTTGATTTGGTCAAATTAGGGGTTTAATTGCATAAATATTGAAGTTTGATGGTCAATTAGGGACTTGATTGAAGAAATACGAAACCAAGGACCAAACCAGAAAAAAGGCGCGTAAATAAAGTGACAAAAATTGATTGTATCAAGGGCTAAATTGAAGAAATTATAAGTTTATTGATCAATTGAGGGTTAATTTGCATAAATTCGAGACTAAGGACTAAAGTGAAAAAGACAATCAATTTAAAGGCTGACATCCGATTTTAGCAGGGATGCAATTGATTTTTAAAGTCAAAATTGCAATTAAGGACTTGATTGAACAAATAAAAAATTAAGGACTGATTTAAAAAGTGACACATTTTAGTGCCTTTTTTTCTTTTAAATGAAAGACGCGTTTTGTCCAAAACGACGTCATTTCATGCACTGTTTATTAAAAAAAGAAGTGAGAAAGCACGAAATGTTGCCGTTTTGAACGACATTACGCTTCTTCTTTCCTTGGACGTGCACAAGTAGGGGAAGAAGAAGTTTCTCTCCTCTACAACGCCACTCTCTCTCTTTCTCTCTCCCCCTCTCCCCACTTACCTAAAAACTATTAAAACCCAAAATCCAACGCAACCCCTGCCCCCTCATGATGAAAAACCAGGGGAGCCGTGCCCTGCAAGCAGCTCCCTATTAGGCACCTTGCCTAGCATCGGGGTATAGTAGGGTGGCTTCACTCGCCATGCGCCATCATGGGACATGGGTAGGGTCAATCCCGATCCCCTTGCCCCTATAAATACCACCCGAAAGGAAAAGGAAAAAAAAAAAGAGGGAGAAGGAAGGAGATAAAAAAAAGGACGAGTGAGAATATGTAGAGGATAACGAAGAAAAAAACATAAGAGAAGGGAAAACACATAAGGGGGTAAGAAAGGAAAGAAAAGGAAACATAGAAGAACAAAAAATAAAGGAAAAGAGGAGAAAAACAGTCTATCTCCCTTTATTACTAACACCACCACCATCGCCTACCTTCCTCACCACTGCCATAAGAATTGCCTTGAGCCACCATCAACAACAAAGTCACCACCGTCAGAAACAAAAGAAGAAATGGAGAAGCAAGGGAATAGAAACAGAAAGAAGAAGCAACTCATAAATAGAAGAAAAGATGAGGAACCGCCACCTAGAACCACCGCCACAACACCGCCACCGTGAACAACATCACCTCATCCCAGGTCAGCCTCTCCTCCTTCTCTTCCTCCTTCTTCTTCTCCTAGCTACTCTACTGTTTACATTGCATGTGAACACTAAAGAGTTTCTCCACTGTTTCTGGGTTGGACAGTGTCGACCTAGACCAACCCGACCCAATCCCAAAGATAAGGAATATCTATTGGGCCAACATCGACCCAACACTTTTAGGCTGATTTCGACCCAGATAGGATGGGCCCATCCAAATATAATTGGGCCAAGCCCATCCCTATATAGTTGGGCCAGACCCATCCCAATATTATAATATTATATTATATATTAATAAAAAAAATTCAAAAATCATTTTAAAAATTTTGTGATTTTCCCGTGTATTTTTCTATCAATTTTGATTAAATTTAGTTTGTATTTTTATATTGTAGAGATATAAATCCAGTATTAAAATACTAGACTTTTCTTTGAAATGTTGCTAAAAAAAATTACACAAAAAAATATTTTGTTTTGATGCATACGGCTAAGTCTCTCAAAGATAAAAAAATCATATCCTATTTTCATGCAAAAGTTAAAAAAATGTTTTAGCATTCATTTTGTCTTTAATAACCAATTTATTAAAGCCATGAGAACTACACCAATATTTCAAATAAACACCAAAAAATATATTTTGTTTTCTTTTAGTATCTGAGATTACGAATTTATACGTAAAACATATTCCTGATATTAAAAAGGTACTTATTATATAGACATTAGAATGCTTAAGCTTTTACTTGATAAGATAAAGATTTTCTTACGGAGAAGGACTTTTCTTAAACTTTAGATGGAGCAACAATTAGAAAATACGACAAGACCTTAGTTTTATCAAACAATTAAACAAAACAACTTACCTTAGTTAGAGTATATTTAGGGTACTAATACCTTCCATTTATGCAACCAGTTCCTGTATTCGATTTCTAAGACTAGTTAGGGTTTATAGTGATCAAATTAGTAGGTGGTGACTTCCATTCCTGCTTTTCGTGGACAAAAGACAAGAATTCCTTGTCTACCCCATTTTCTTGATTACTTCAAACTTATAAAGGTGGATTTTTCACCACAACGCTGCACACATTCGACAGTTTAGGGGTCATTTACAATATCAATCTAAAATCAATAAGCTTCTATCTGTAATCTTGAAAGACAAGTAGGGAAATTGGACAATATGATGTTTGAGAGATCTTAAGGGTCATTTACAAGCACTGTGAAGAATAATTCGAAAGAGCAAGTGAAATCGATTACCTCGTGGGAAGGATAAGAGCTTGTTTTGCAATAAAAGAAATAAGAAAATTGAAATTGAGAATTATTATAGATGTCCAACAAGGCAAGCTGATACTCGTAGTACAAGATGAGCATGTTACATTCAATGTATTCAAAGCAATGAAGTATCCTTCAACATCTAATGCTTGCTAAAATACAGATATAGGTGGGGTACGAGAAGCACGTTACCAAGCAGCATTTTACAATTCCCAATGACTCCAAAGGCACATTCAAAGTCTATTTGATGGAGAGTTCGACAGACAAAATACCATCATCGAGCTACAAAAAGAAAAAAAAAAAAAAGAAGAAGAAGAAGAAGAAGAAGAAGGGAGGGGACATTTTCTTCGCACAGTGGCCGCTCCATCAAGTCTCGCGTCCCATGCCATCATCTCTTCAGCATAATTTGAAGGACTTTTTCTCTCTTCTTCATTTCCTCTTAAAGCTTCTCTTACTTTTACACACTAGGGACAATATGTAACTTAACACTCATCTTGTATTTTTACGAAGAATCTTGGAGAAGGGGACAATATGTAGCGTGTTTAAAAAGAAGTAAAAATGGCGTCATCACAATAAGAGAATGGAATCCTTCTTCCATATCTTTTCTTTGCTTGGACCTATACAGAAACCTTCTGATCTTTGATAATGCACTGATTATGCATTGGAGGAGAGCAGATTTGAAAATTGGGCATATGAAGTTCAAAAACATGCTAAAAGGTTGAGATTGTTTTCATATACATCCTAAAAGGTTTTCGGTGAGCTCTTGAATTAGTTTCAAAGTTTGTTCAATGTTTAGACTTTTATCTGAATAATTATCCTTGTGCAATCTATTAGGCATTCTTGTAAAGCAACAACCATTTCATCTGGTTTTTGTCTTTTTTCCTCTTCTTTTGCTTGAGGACCAGCAAATCTAAAGTTTATAGGTATTTTATTTGATAGATTTTTATATCATTTCACCACACTCTTACTTTCAAATTTTATACTTGTTTATCTTCAATTTCTCTATTTTATTTATTTTCACGCAGAAAAAATAAATTCATGAAATGTACTTTTGGAGTGAGAAATCAATATTTAATTCTTGAAATTCAAACTAAGCTATGGCTGTACCTGGATTTCGATTTATGGCATTGATGATGTTTATTTAGAAGCTAATTAAATAAAAATATTAATCTTGAAAAGGTCTATTTCAATTGTGTACACGTTTTACGTGAATGAAAGGAGAAAGGAGGAAAGTGAAGTTTCCTTTCTTAAGGATTACAAACTTCCTTATTAGAAATTCCATGGATGTATCTTAGCAAAACATGCATGATTTTTGTTGTAGATGTCCACTCAAGGCAACTTCGATGGTAAGATAAAGATAAGAGGTAAAAGGTGAAAAACTACTTCTTGGGAAAATAAAAAGAAGCCATTATAAGACAATTAAAATGCGAGAGGGAAAAAAAAAAAAAGGATTCGAAGCAATCTTAGCTAGAGGAAAAGGGTTTTTCAACATTGAAATTTGCAATTCAACTTTGCGTACAATAGAAACACGAAGAAGAATGAATTTTATCTCCTTGACAAATGAATTGTTATGCATATTAATATCAAAAGATTTTACATGCTATTTGCTTCTTATTAAGTATTTTATGAAATGAACAAAAAACAAAAATGTGCTAATGTTATTTCTGCGTTTATTGTTTTGAAATATTATAGAACTTAATATGTTTACATCTTATTAAACTTGCATAGAATTGCCATAGGTTATTGCGTGTTGGTAATTCAATTCTACTCGAGGGAGGATCTTTGATAGAATAGAATATTTCACAATTAATTTGGATAATAAATATTTGATTAATTGATATGGTTTTGTTAGGTAAATAAGAAGCTTTAGTATCTTATCAATCATTGAATTCATTTTACTAATGTGCTTTTGCTTGATTTCTTGTTTTTTATTTGTTAATTTCCTTATATGAATTCATATGTTTCTTGCTTTCAAATGTTTTTAAAAATGTATAAATATATTAGACTAGTGAGTAAAGATGTTTAATTTATCATAACAAGAGCATTAAAAACATACGAATAGTTCAAAGAAAGCCTAAAATACTTACATTTTTAAATCTATAATCATGAAAAAAATAAAACTCAAGTCAAATATGTTGTCAACATAAATACAATAAAAGAATACTAGCATGGATATTAAGCATCAATCCAAACTTTCAATTGATATTAAGCATACATATTAATAATAAAAATAAAAATAGATATGCTTAAATTAAAACAAAGAATGACATTTACTTATTAAATCACTTTAAATAATGAAATTTTTGTTGTTATCAAGGATAAATCATTTGTTCTTAAGACTTTATTGCTCCTTACTTGTGCATCTAAAATGTTTGCATTATGCTTCCTAAGATTCCAACAACACCACCTTAATTTAGATACACCTCTAAATAAGGTCTTTGAAATTAAGTTTGTGTAATACAAGTATCTCTCAACATAACATAAGCTCTAGATTTGGAAGAAAAACTAAATCATAGAAAGAGATGAAAACATTAAAATATGAGGTGAGGAAGAATGCATAAAAATATGAAAAAACATTATTTTAATCTTTTCCTTCACCTTATTTTTATAATGAATTCTCAGCATTCAACCTTTGATTAGCTACCATAAATAAAAAAAAAAATTAAATCTGAATATAATGACTATAAATAATAATAAAAAAAATTTAGCTGAAAAAACTACCAACATAAAATGCTTATGAAAAAGATTATTAAAATTCATGGACCAGGCCTAAGTCTAGAATTCAATTGATAAAAAATTACCTTTTATGGCATAAAAAAATATTTTACAACAAACTCAAACCCAAGTTGGGTCAACATGCACATGCGGGTTTAAACCTAAAGCCCACTTTTCCTAGGACCTCTCATCTCTAAGAGCTTGTGTGTCCTTTGAGCTTAATTTTAACTTTTTAACTACCCATTTTATAAACATCAAGAAAGTTTTATTTCTTTCTTATAAGGAGTATTATTCTTTTAAAGGGTTTTAAGATTCACCAAAACATGTCAACCAGGGGTTCTTTGAGATTAATTTTTTGTTCAGCCATAATTTGTTTAAAACATGTTAAACAATTGAATGAATGAATGAGATTACTAGGACCAATTGATTAACTAAGTATAAGCTATCAACTACCTTGGCTAAGAAGAATGAATGAGATTACTAGGACCAATTGATTAACCAACTATCCAACCTAGGAGCCCTATTCTCAATTACTTAGATTTTTTAGGACATCATCAATGGCGCTATTTGTGGGAAGATTGATCAAAATGCCATCGATTGCTTTCTAAACCTTGCTTTTAGCATTTTCAGGGCATTTCATGGCACACAACCAATGCCCACTTGAAGTATGACGCGGGACAAATCAATTCATTATCGCGAACACTCCTACCTAGCAAGAACTTTAACAACTCATTAGTCAGTTACATCTCCTCACCCAGGCCATGTTGGCAACCCAGAGACAGAATCAAACCTTGCCACCCTAACAAGTCTTAACATCCTTAACAACACACAATGACTTAGCACCATGACCACTGGCTGCACAAGAAGGCCATAAATTATTACACTACCCAGAGAAGACTACTAAGAATGATATTCGTGGAAGTCTCTCAAGGAATTGTTGTGACACAACAAAAAGATTAATGTCTTTTTCCAAGTGTAAGAGTGTCGAAGTAATAAATAACCTGACAAGACCAGGGTCAAACCATAAAGAGGTTAACTATACAAATTATAAATAATAATAATAATAATAATAATAATAATAAGTTAAAGAGGACTTTGAGATGTAAAATTAATGTGATGATTAAATAATAATAAAAAACAAATGTCAAGGTTAGAGGATCCATCAATAGTATTAGAAATAAGTATAGTATAAACTCTTTTTATTAATCAACTGGAAACCACACACAAAGGAGGTTCTAATCGGATGATTTATCCTTAATAGGTCATTATAAATTTTTAACATGATCATATTAATTATCTTATTTAAGTAACACCAAACTTTTAAATATTATCAGGAATTCATGATGCTAACTTATGTTAACAACAAATCAAGTTCCTTTCATAGCACAGGTGTAGGTTATCCCATACAGTTGACTATGAAAGTGCCAGGCATTTATTGTACCAAGTGTTATTAAACACAAATCTAGATTAACCATTTAACAAGCAAGGTATTAAGAATTAGTAAGATAAAACAATAAGACATGTTAATAACAAACTTTCTTGGATATAAACATTGAAGTCCATATTGAGTTTATATTATACTTGTCCTATCACCATTAGTGAAACCTTTTCACTTTAACATAATGAGCTTAGCTAAACATAATGAAGAAGATAAACATAAATAAACAACATAAGAACATAAGTATAGTAAAGAAAATGAGAAGCATAAACAAGAGATTAAGGAAAATATAACATGAAATAAAACTTAAACATTACAAAAATAAAAAGAAACAAATAAAAAGCATGATCTTGATCTGAACAACCAAGATGCTTAAATGCATGACAAATGCCTCATTTTATAGGCCAAAATTTAAAATTATTGATTTGATGACTAATTGTTGAGTGGGTGACCAAATCTTGACTTGGTGACAATCCTTATTTTCTTGTTTAAACAAAACGTCATTGATAATGTCTGAATTTAAACCACCTATACTCATGAAAGTTCTAGGAAAGTGTCTCATCTTTCTAGGAAAAAAAATTGAGGTTATTTGGACTTTTAGAACTCAAGATATGGGCTGAACACTCAACAGCGTTTGGGTTGTACGACAAATTCAGACTTCTCTGTTGTTGCTATAATTTGGACTTGAAAATGGCCTTTGTAAATCTTGGACTCCATATGAAAGTTTAAGGCCTATGTCTTATCTTTCCATCCATATAAAGCAGACCTAAATCCGAGATCTACAGCTCCAGATATGACCCAATTACTGAATAGTGTTCCAGTTTGGACTACACCAACATCTCTTTTCTAAGTTTGGCCCTCTCTTTGTCCTTTCAATTTCAGTATTTAAACTCATCAATCAATCCTATTATTTATGTGAGAGGCCTGCATTTAAGATGAACATTTACCATAAATTAAAGGTATCTTATATTATTAGATATGTTATTATAAAACATACTTTAGTTAAGGAGTTATATATACATATAACTTAAAACACGATGCATCTTTAACCTATGTAAAGGAGTTGCTAGTTACATATAACTTAAAACACGATGCATCTTTAACCCATGTAAAGGAGTTACATATAACTTAAAACACGATGCATTTTAAAAGTGCATTACTAATTAAGGAATTATTGATACTTTAAGTGCAAAATGATGATATAAAACCTTGATAAAAATACACTTTTAAGTACTAATCACCTCCCTAACCAGCTTATTACTAGTCCCTAGTAATCAAAGCGTTAAAATAGAAAAATAATTTGCAAATTCCACAAAGCAAGGCATTCATCATTTAACTTCCATTAATTTATTTAGATAAACAAACTCATTAAATTTATATATCTGCTCAATACCTCTTAAACAAGATATTAATAAACCTTCTTTTTGTGCTCAATATATCTACACATAGTTATGGGGCTTTACTTGAAAGAAAACAAAATTTTTGTTTTAATGTTTAAGATTAACTTTCTTGGGTTGGGATTATTATCTTTTTCTTTTTCTTCTTCTTTTTTCCTTTTTTTTTTTGAATATATATACATATAACTTAAAACATGATGCATCTTTAACCCATGTAACGAGCTTTCGGCTAATGACTCCTAGACTAGTTGATTTTAGGGCATTAGGTGTTGAAACACCCCTACGAGCTTAGTAACTCGGGTTGCAAATACTGATACGTAGATAGTGCAATGTTTGATTCCCTTAAGCTTTTCTCCTCAACCCATGTAACAAGCACTGGACCAATAGCTCCCAAATCAGTTGACTTTAAAGTATTAGGTGTTAAAATACTCCTTCGGGCTTAATTACTTAGGTTAGGAAGGCTACAAAACCAAACTTATCTATGTTTTTATATATTTATTTAATTGCATTTATTATCATTTTTTTCTTTTTCTTTTTTGTTTTTTTTTGTTTTTTTGCAAATTATATACTATCATTTTCCCTTAGTTGTTACCTTTAACAAAAGAACATAAATAATGTAATAATCCAATGTGCAACCCATAATCATATGTTAAAGTGTGTGTGTGAAAATGAAGAATTAAGAATACTTGTTAAATGAGCATATGAGCAGAATTAAGTGATAACAATACGAGAGTTTATAAACTTGAATATTTCAAGAAGTATTCTGATAGACCTTGTTAAGAATGTTTCCTAAGATGCGTCTTAAGAGTCACTTTAACAAAAGAACTCCTTTACTCTGCCATCCTAGTAACAATAATTTTGCAAATAGTTTATGAAATAGAAAACACGGTGATGTGGACCAGCCCAGGAACACCAGCAAGGACCCATTACATGTTTCAAATGGTCCAATAACTCGGTCTAAGACAAAGACATTGAAAGAGGCATTGAATGCATTGGTTTTAAAGGTTTCCACCAAGTCAAAATTGAAAGGTTCATTGGAGTATCAAGAGGAGATCCTAGTACATCTTATCCATGTGCAAAAGGGGTCTAATACAACCTTATTTGGGTCATAAAGTGAGGACAACAAAGGAAACAAAAGAATCTTACTACAACTTGGAATCAACATGGGTGGCTACCTTTTCCTTTTGTTTCTAGGATTAAGGGGTTGCATGGAAGGCTATAAATAAGCCTTGAATCAGTTCTGTAATATTTTACTTTATTCTCTTCTTCTTATGGCAGAACAAGGATTTAATATTAAGGGCTTTATTTTATTTTGATAGCTACATCCCAATGCTTGTTTGGGCTTAATTTATACTTTGTTTTCAGCTAGGATCCAAGGCTTGTTTGGATTAAGTTATGGGCTTTTCAGTTTATGATTTTGGGCTAGTTTTAAGTGGACCTCATATAAGTCCACATAAGGGGTCCATTAGGGTTAATTTTTCAATAACTATTTAAACTCATGTAAGCCAAAATTTCAGCAGCTTTGATGATTATTATTCTGAATTTTTTAGTTTTAACATGTGAGAGTGATTCTTGCATTCTTTAGTTCTTGAACGAACTGAATCTGACTTATCAAATATTAATTGGCTTCGTGGCATCATTCTACTCATTCTGATAGTGTTGGTGCCTTGGGACAGGTTTCCATTGTGTCACACTCCTATCAGACCTATTTTGGCTTTCCGGGATCAAATCTCAATCTTGATTGTGGGTTATGTGACCACGTGATCACAAGGTTCGCATCAGTTGGTATCAAAGCTAGGCTCCGAAACAAGGTCATATCATTCTGTTATTTTTTATTTTTTATTGTTCCTTTAAGTTTTTCAATGTTTGCGTCAATCTTCTTATTCTTCATGTCTGCGTCATCTAAGCAAAAAAAATAAATATTTCATCTTGTTACTGTCTTTAATCATATCAGTTTATAAAAAAACAAAACAAAAAGAGAGTTAAAGAGGGATTAGTTAAAATTTGAAAGATCATTTAATTTTTATCGTAGAAACACAATTCTTGGTGAACCATAACCAAACCACCTCGGAATCAATTTAAACTTCATATTCATTATATTAGGGGTGAGGTCGCATCATATGTCAAATTTGGACTTATTATGATATTGCTTGCTTGAGGATTTAATTCGAGGTTCAATTCTGCCGTAGAAGCACTACTATTAGTGAACCATAAGCAAACCAGCTTAGAATTAATTGAAACTTCATATTTTATGTATTGGGGATGAGATCGCTTCATATATTAAATTTGGGCTTATTTTGATTTTGTCTTTTGGAGGTTTGAATTGGAGGTTCAATTCTGCCGCAAATTGATCATACAAGGGGTTTGGGTACCTAGACATAAGAGAACGACCTATAAATTGATTTTTGGTGTTTTCATAGTATTGCAATACTAAATATTGAATTTAAGGTCATTTTGAGATTGTTTGGTCTGGGTTTCAATCCTGTTACGTAAAAATTACGTAATAAGTTAGATTTGCCTCAAGTTTCAAAACATGATCTTTGCTGTTTAGTTTTGTCCAAATATTTTTGTTCCTACTATATTTGGGTTATCTAGGAGTTAAGTAATTTTTT
Source organism: Populus tomentosa (assembly GCA_018804465.1). Lineage (NCBI taxonomy): Eukaryota > Viridiplantae > Streptophyta > Magnoliopsida > Malpighiales > Salicaceae > Populus > Populus tomentosa. The sequence continues at coordinate 13,548 of JAAWWB010000090.1, read as the reverse complement.
TCACTAACATTCACTTCTGTTTTATTTCGTGTCTTCATTTTGTCCACAATTTATATGAATTTGCATCGCTACTCAAAAAATCATAATCTAGTTTTGTTTTGCTTTGTTTTCAGTATATTTATTGATTTTTGAGTCTGAAAATTATATTTAGAGTGTGCGCTGCAAAGGCTACTGACTTTGATTGGTTGATTTCAGTTCCTAAAGAACCAAAAGAAAGCAAATTGTGAGGAAAAAGGCATAGTGAGCTTATTATAGTGAAAAGCCTTAATTTTTTTTTATGTGATACACGAGAGGTGTAAGGATATATTTTGTGCTACTAACCAAATTTTACAGATGCAAAGAATGTCTGAAAACAACAAATCAACGACATAAAACGCTGACGTAGCATTCCAATTGCGATCCATAGGCTAGCAACTTGAGCTGTTGTCTAGGACGTACAAGGATCTGAAAGATGAGGTGAATTCGATAAAACAACAGAATGGTGGGGCTGATTGCCGGGGAAATACGGTCCGTATGGCTGTATGGAATGTCAGATCTGATTTTGAAGAGTTTGTTGATGAAAACGCAGATGAGGATGAAGATGACTATGATTTTGCATCAGTTGGCCAAGGAATCAGGTCTAGATTGAACAGGGCTAGGAGGAATGTGAATTTTCATGGCATGAGCACTTATGAAGATATGGATGGGGACTTGGACACCATTAAGCTAAAAATTCCTAACTTTCAAGGTAAAAATGATCCTAAGGCTTATTTAGAGTGCGAGAAAAAGGTAGATTAGATTTTTGATTGCCATAGCTATTCTGAACAAAAAAGGTGAAATTGGTGATAATTGAGTTTACGGAGTATGCATTGATTTGGTGGGATCAGATTGTGATCAGTAGAAGGAGGAATGGGGAGTGACCCGTTCAGACTTAGGGGGAGATGAAAGTCTTAATGAGAAGATGATTTGTGCCAAACCATTATTACAGAGACTTATATTTGAAGCTCCAAAGTCGGAATCAAGGTTATAAGACAGTAGATGAATATCATAAAGAGATGGAGATAGCAATGATTCGGGCTAATGTTGTTGAGGATAGAGAAGCCACCATGGCTAGATTTCTTAATGGGTTGAATCGGGACATTGCTAATGTGGTTGAGCTACAACACTATATGGAGTTAGAGGACATGGTTCACATGGTGACGAAGGTGGAGAGACAACTTAGAAAGGGGCATGCTCGACCAACGATTAATTGGGGTTGTCATCATCTTGGAAGTCGAATCTAAAGAGAGGGTAATGTTCGGCCGAGATCCTTTGTTCCTTCTAGAATTAAACCACCAAAGGCTAAAGTTGATGTCCTTACTGATGCCAAACATAAATCTGAAACTCAACCTAAACGTACTCGTGATGTTAAATGTTTCAGGTGTCAGGGACATGGACATTATGTCTTAGAGTGTCCAAACAAGAGTTGGAATCTGAAAGTGACAAATCTAATTGTGAAGGCATGCCACCATTGGAGGACAGTGATGGGGATGAGTTAGCATTACCGGTTGAAGAGTCCTTGGTTATAAGGCGAACACTTCAGGTTCAGGTCAAGGAAGATGAAACTAATAAACAAAAGGAGAACATCTTTCACACGCGTTGTTATGCACAAAGCAAGGTGTGTGGTTTAATTATAGATAGTGGAAATTGTGTTAATGTTTGTGGTGCCACCCTTGTTAGTAAACTAAATTTGTGTACTGCTAAGCATGCTAAACTATATAGATTGAAATGGCTGAATGATAGTGGTGATGATAGTGGTGAAGTGAAAGTGACTAAACAGGTTGTGATTCCTTTTTTGATTGGGAAATATATTGATGAAGTTTTGTGCGACGTGGTACCAATGCAAGCAAGTCATATCTTGTTGGGGAGACCATGGTAATATGATAGGAAGGCAATTCATGATGGGGTTAAAAATAGGTATACCATTGTAAAAGATGGTAAAACCATCACTCTTGTACCTCTTACACCCAAACAGGTGTATGATGATCAAATAAAGCTAAAAAATGAGCATGAGGCGATGGGGAGAGAAAATCAAGGTGAGGAACCAGGAGAGAAAAGACCATCAAATTTGGCTAGAACCCAAACCACTATAACCCATTCAGCCACCCATCCAAACACAAGCAAATATTCGGCCAACACTCTAAACAAATCAAACCATTCAACCATAACTCAAAAACACCCAAATCTGTTCAAGAGTGGAGGTAAGACAAGAGGAGTGAATAAAGTCAGTAAGGGTGATGAGAATTGTGTGGAAAAACTAAAGAAACAATCTAATTTTTATACTAGAGAGGGTGAGGTCAGATTTGTATTTTTCACTAACAAGCCAGTGATTTTACTTGTGTACAAAGAGGCTTACTTTAATACTAATGATCTTGATCATATTGTGCCTAGTGTTGCAATTTATTTGTTACAGGAGTTTGATGATGTGTTCCTCGACGATACTCCTAGCGAATTACCACCATTGAGGGGGATAGAGCATCAAATTGATTTCGTACCCGGAGCTTCAATTCCTAACTGACCAGGCTATAGAAGTAAACCCAAGGAGATAAAGGAGCTTCAAAGGCAAGTTGATGAGCTGATGGAAAAGGGCTACATTCGTGAGAGTATGAGCCCGTATGCTGTACCTGTGCTACTTGTGCTAAAGAAGGATGGAACATAGAGGATGTGTGTTGATTGTCGGGCCATCAACAACATAATGGTAAAGTATAGACATCCCATTCCTAGGCTTGATGACATGTTAGATGAGTTACATGGATCCTATTTTTTCTCTAAAATTGACTTGAAAAGTGGATACCATCAAATTAGGATGAAAGAAGGTGATGAGTGGAAAATAGCATTTAAGACTGAGCATGGTTTGTATGAATGGTTAGTAATGTCGTTTGAACTTACAAATGCACCTAGTACGTTTATACGTTTAATGAATCATGTGTTGCGTGCATTCATAGGTAAGTTTGTGGTTGTGTATTTTGATGACATTTTAATATATAGCAAGAACTTAACTGAGCATCTTGATCATTTATGTAATGTACTTAGTGTGTTGTGTAGTGAGAAATTGTATGCTAATCTTAAAAAGTGTGCCTTTTGCATGGAGAAAATTGTGTTTCTTTGCCATGCTGTAACTGCACAGGGTATCGAGATGGATGAGGAGAAAGTTCAAGGCTATCTGGGATTGGCCTACACCCAAATCGGTAAGTGAGGCAAGGAGTTTTCATGGGTTAGCTAGTTTTTACAAGCATTTTGTGAAAGATTATATAATAGCCGCGCCCTTGAATGAAGTTGTTAAAAAGTCAGTTGGGTTTAAATGGGGGGAGGAACAAGAATTGACATTTGTTCTTTTGAAAGAGAAATTATGTTCTGCACCTGTTTTGGCTTTACCTGACTTTACGAAAGCATTTGAAATAGAATGTGATGCATCTGGAATAGGAATAGGTGTTGTTTTGATGCAAGATCGCAAACCTATTACATATTTTAGTGAGAAGTTAAGTGGAGTGACCTTGAATTATCCCACTTACGACAAAGAACTCTATGCATTGGTAAAAGCACTTGAGATATGGTAGCATTACTTGTGGCCAAAAGAGTTCGTAATCCATTCAGATCATGAGTCCTTCGAACATCTGAAAGGACAAGGTAAGTTAAATAGGAGGCATGCAAAATGGGTTGAATTCATTGAAACTTTTCCTTACGTAATCAAGTATAAGCAAGGCAAGGAGAACATCGTAGCTGATGCTCTTTTGCGCATGTATGTTCTTTTACACACCATGAATACTAGATTGTTAGGTTTTAAATATGTGAAGGAATTGTATGATAATGATTCTGACTTTGCTGAGATTTATAATGCATATGGACATTTGACTTTTGGTAAGTTTTATTTGATAAATGGTTATTTGTTCAAAGAGAATAGATTGTGTGTTCCTGCTAGTTCTTTCGTGAATTGCTTGTTCGTGAAGCACATGAGGGTGGTTTAATGGGTCACTTTGGGGTTGCGAAAACCTTGGATGTATTGCATGAGCATTTCTATTGGCCAAAGATGAAAAGAGATATGCAACGAAATTGTGAACAATGCGTTGCTTGTAGAAAGGCAAAATCTAGAGTACAACTGCATGTTCTATATACACTATTACCTGTGCCTACTGAACCTTGGGTATATATCTTTATAGACTTTGTTTTAGGTTTACCTAGGTCAATGAAAGGTAGAGACTCTATTTTTATTGTGGTTGATAAGTTTTCTAAAATGGCACATTTCATTGCATGCCATAAAACATATGATGCACCTCATATCGCAGACTTGTTCTTTAGGGAGATTGTACGTTTGCATGGCATTCCTAAGAGTATAGTGTCAAATCATGATGTTAAGTTTCTTAGCTACTTTTGGAAGACCTTATAGGGAAAGTTGGGAACTAAACTTTTATTTTTGACAACATGCCATCCTCAAACATATGGACAAACTGAGGTAGTGAATAGAACATTATCCCAACTTTTACGTGTTGTAATTCAAAAGAATTTGAAAAGTTAGGAAGAATGTTTGCCTATTGTTGAGTTTGCTTATAATAAAACTGTGCATTCGACCACTGGTTTTTCTCCTTTTTAAATTGTTTATAGTTTTAATCCACTAACTCCTATGGACTTAATTCCTTTACCTTTTGAAGAAAGGATAAGTTTAGATGGTGAGAAGAAGGCAAAGATGGTGAAAGAACTCTATAAAGGAGTTCGACTGCAAATTGAGAAATGGAATAGAATTTACACTTCTAAAGCAAATAAGGGATGTAAACTAGTTATTTTCCAATCCGGTGATTGGGTTTGGGTACACATGTGTAAGGAACGATTTCCTAACCAAAGGAAATCAAAATTATAGCCTCGTGGTGATGGTTCATTTTAGGTTTTAGAGAGAATCAATGACAATGCATACAAAATTGACCTTCCAAGTGAGTATAGTGTTAGTGCTACCTTTAATGTTGCTGATCTTACGTTGTTTGACACAGATTTTGATTCAAGGTTGAATCCTTCCGAGGATAGAGGGGATGATGTGGACCAGCCCAGGAACACCAGCAAGGACCCATTACATGTTCCAAATGGTCCAATAACTCGGTCCAAGACAAAGACATTGAAAGAGGCATTGAATGTATTGGTTTTGAAGGTTTCCACCAAGTCAAAATTGAAAGGTCCATTGGAGTATCAAGAGGAGATCCTAGTACATCTTATCCATGTGCAAAAGGGGTCCAATACAACCTTATTTGGGCCATGAAGTGAGGACAACAAAGGAAACAAAAGAATCTTACTACAACTTGGAAACAACATGGGTGGCTACCTTTTCCTTTTGTTTCTAAGATTAAGGGGCTGCATGGAAGGCTATAAATAAGCCTTGAATCAATTCTGTAATATTTTACTTCATTCTCTTCTTCTTATGACAGAACAAGGATTTAATATTCGGAGCTTTATTTTATTTTAATATCCCAAAGCTTGTTTGAGCTTAATTTATACTTTGTTTTCAGCTAAGATCCAAGGCTTGTTTGGATTAAGTTATGGGCTTTTCAGTTTATGATTTTGGGCCAGTTTTGAGTGGACCTCATATAAGTCCACATAAGGGGTCCATTAGGGTTAATTTTTCAAGAACTATTTAAACTCTTGTGAGCCAAAATTTCAGCAGTTTTGATGATTATTATTCTAAATTTTTTAGTTTTAACGTGTGAGAGTGATTCTTGCATTCTTTAGTTCTTGAACGAACTAAATCTAACTTATCAAAGATTAACTAGCTTTGAGGCGTCATTCTACTCATTCTAATAGTGTTGGTGCCTTGGGATAGGTTTTCATTGTATCACACTCCTATTAGACCTATTTCAGCCTTCCGGGATCAAATCTCAATCTTGATTGTGGGTTGCGTGACCACGTAATCACGAGGTTCGCATCACATAGTTAGTTTTTTTTTTAAAAAAATATTAATGCAACCATATTATTCAATAGTTTCACCCATATTTAACTAGTGTTTTGCAGATGTTTATTATATAAAATACCTTGATATTTTTTATTTTATGTTTTGAAGGCACTTTTGGATGAAAGATGCAAAAATGAGTAAATTGAAGGTAATTGGCATATTTGACTTTCAGTCGATATTTTGTTCAGAGTGTGAGCTCTAAATGTCAAAATGAAGTGATTCCAGTGGCATTAAAAAGCTAAAATTCATATCTTTCTAGACATCTAAGGCAAGATAATAAAATTAGGATGAGCATGGAAATCGCAGCTTTCAAAGTCAAATCTAGCAATCTACCAGTGTTGACCTTCGGTCATTTCGACTTGAATATCTAGAGCTACAAAAGTCCAATTGATGCAAACTTATTTTTTTTGGATTCTTGACTCAAAGGCCTATAAACTCTACAAATTTCAGAAAAAAATGATGTCATATGAGGGAGATATGAATTTTCAAAGATGACAACTAAATTCTGCCAACAAACAGGTTTTGTGAAGAAATGAGTCCAAATTACGTTCCAAAGCATCTAAATCAATATCCAAGTTTTTATTTCAGCAATTTAGATCCTCTAAGTCAAAGCTTGAAGATTTCATGCCAGACTATTTCTTCTCTTTTAGGAAAATAGTTATTGAAGTACTTAAATGTAAACATTCTACTTAAGAGAGGACTATTTTGTAAAATAGAGAATAGGGTTTTATAGGATATAAAAAGAATGAGAGAAGAGAAGGGGGCAGCCAGCCAAGAGGAGAAAAACAACCCCTACTCTAAGAAACCCGAAATCATGTATTCCTCTATCTTTTTGATTAGTTATTCAATAAACATGTAAGGCTAAACTCGTTTTCTTGGTTGCAAGGACACGGAAACCTTCGAATTTTAAGAACTGTGAGATTTATTTTACCTTTTCTTTTCATTTTATATGATGAATATGTTTGTTCTCTTATGCTTATTTTTCCTATGATTGTTTATTTTAATTGCTAGAGCAGACTCTAAGTTTTTATTGTAGACAATCTATTGCTAAGTTTGATATCAAAACCGGAGTTGTGGTATATAAACTTGTGAAGCAACTGAGTTTAATAATTGTGGCGGATCTACGTTATTAATTTTAGGGTGAACATTCAATCAAATCAAACATAGACTGCGGACAGTTATGTTTTATTGATTAATAAACTTATATATTTCTTAAGGCTGCCATTGAATTAAATTATTAGTGCAGACACTGTGGTTATTTGATGGTTAGGGTTAGGTATATGGCAGTTTCGTTAACTAACCAATGTTAAGAAGAGATAAATATTCAAAATATAAATTGATGTTTCATTTCCATGATCAGTTCTGATCTTTATAGGTGGATGTGTGCTTGCGACCAAGGTTTGTTCTCTTGATAATTTTCTGATTTTATTAAACTTCGTTTGATAGTTTTCTGTTTTCTTTTGCTTTAGCCTAGATAACATCCAAACCCCCCTAAATTGCATATCATCTAGCATAAAAATCTGACTTGAACCTTCCTCGTGGGATCGACCCTTTGCTTGCTCTATACTATCTTGTGTGTTGTGTTTGAAGCTAGGGTAATTAATTTGTGCGACCGCGACATCGCAACAAATATCAACTACTTCCTTTCCCCCCAACCAAAATGAGACATTGTCCTCAATGTCCTAAGGTAGAAAGATAGAGTATAGAATACATCAACTGAAATAACGAACACTAACAAACATGAAACACCCTTAAGCAAATATAAGAAACAACAAAACACAATAATAAAACCAAAAGACACAAAGTTTTTACAAATAAAAGCTCAAATCCAATCCAAGCTTTTTACGGCTTTCCTTAGTTGACCAATTTTTGCGACTCATGGAGGGATCAATTATATGGATGAAAGATTGTAGTTGGTAAATCAATTGTTCAGTAGTAACAGTAGAGATTATGACTTGTCGTGCCGAAGATGATAGAAATTCATATTCCAAGCATAATCAATAAAAGACAAAAACTTATCATAAAAATCATTAACATTTAATAGACCACCTGGTAAGAGAAAATATGGTGAATGTACAGTTGAGTCTAAGAGAAAATATGAAAGATCTCTTCCAATGTGCCTAGACCACCTGGTAAGGCAATGAAGGCATCAACGTGTTTAAACATTGTATTCATTCGATCAGACATTGTGGAGACCTGTAATTCCTCTCTGATTATTTTTCCAATGATGTCCCCTTGTGCTAAAGCTTTGAGGATAACCCCTAAAACTTGACTACCTTCTAAAAATACAGCTATTAACACTCCCCTCATTAACCCAAGGCTGCCTCCCCCATACACTAAATGAATCTTTCTCTCAGCTAGTACCTGACCAACATGATTTGCTAATTCTAAAAACTCTATTTTCTTTTTTGAGGACTGGATCCATCAAAAACACAAATATTTTTTATGTGATGACTTGAGGAACCTGCCATTTCTACACACTTATATATATGTTGAATGTATGGGTTGAGTAGAAATGAAAGGAAGGAAGAGAAGATTTTATAGATGAGAAATTGAAAAGGCAATCATACCACCTATATGTAAGCTAGCTGGAGTATCAAACTCTCTCTCTCTCTCTCTCTCTCTCTCTCTCTCTCCCTCTCTCTATTTATTTATTTATTTACTTATTTTGAAAAAGAATGTGTATGTACAAGTAGTTGTGATTGTGGCTCACATCTTCCCTTGGTTTTACGTCCAATAACGACTTAAATGTCTTCTATGGGTCGGGGATATGCTTTCCATCCAGTTTTCTTAAAAATTGGCAAACAGGGTCTTTTTTAGTTAGATTCCTAAGACTATGTCTAACATGTTCTTTATGGAATTGTGGCCATAAATCATGAATTGCATGATGCACATCTCCACTAGGGTGCGTCTCAATAGTCAATAGAAGATAATCTAAAGACCCCTTACTCAAGCCATCCTTAATGAATTATATTTTACCTTCACGGTTTACAGATACCATTCCTAAAGAATGACATGTCGCATTACAAGTCCATATGGCACAAATGTGAGGGACTTTCAGTCGTTTTGCATGACGTTTCTTCACAAAAGTGCTTTTACCTATTCTAGGCATGTATGAAATGAAAGAATTGGAGGACTCACCTGATAATCGGACCTTTGCTTCAATCAGCCAGCAAATATTTTCAGGAATCCCATGGTTCATTAACAACCTCAATCTTTCACACCTAGCACGGTAAATTTTAGCAATCGCATTTTGAGGCAGAGCAGGAAAATACTTTCTCAATTTTTCAAAGGTGGTGTCCATTTTCAAATGAGAATTGGAGGAGAGATTCAAAAAAAGAGGAAAGAGCAAAGAATTTCACAAATATGTACACAGATATCAGTTATCATGGGAAACTGAAAGAATTGACTTAAGAGTCACGGAGTACCGCTATCCGCCATTTGACCAGGGTGAGAGAGACTAGCAAAACAAAAGTCACACAAAAAAGAAACATCAAAACAATATGAGAAAAAAGAATCAATCTTTATATACAGGATCACCCAATTCAATAGAGTCATGTTCAACTGAAAAATTGTCAAAGTAAACTTTCAAATGATGTCCATTTACCTTGAAAACATTGCCATTCTTTGGATTCTCGATATCACAGGCTCCATATGGATACACATGTTTCACAATAAAAGGACCGCTCCATCTTGATCTTAGTTTTTCATGAAATAAACGGAGTTGGGAATTATAAAGCAAGACTTTTTAACCAACATTGAATGTTTTTCTTAGTATTTTCTTGTCATGAAACTCTTTAATTCTTGCTTTATGAATTCTTGAATTTTTATATACATCATTTCTTATTTCCTCAAGCTTATTTATTTGTAATTTTCACAACTGACTAGCATCATCAAGGTTTGAATTAAAAGCTTTAATAGCCCAATAAGCTTTATGTTCAAGTTCTACAGGCAAGTGACAAGGTGTTCCATATACTAGTCTATAAGGTGACATACCTAATGATGTTTTATAAGCAGTTTGATAAGCCCAAAGTGCATAATTAAGTCTTAAAGACCAGTCTTTCCGATTATGGTTTACTGTTTTCTCCAAGATCTATTTAATCTCCCTATTAGCAAGTTTTACCTGTCCACTCATCTGAGGATGATAATGGGTGGCAACTTTATGTGTGATTCCATATTTCTTCATTAAAGACTCAAATGGCTTGTTGCAGAAATGTGTTCCACCATCACTTATCATGGCTCGAGGGATTCCAAATCTACTTAAAATGTTTTCTTTCAAAAATTTTATCAATGTTTTGTGATCATTGTTTCGACTTAGAATTGCCTCTATCCATTTTGAAACATAATCTACTGTGATTAGTATGTACAAAAAAAAAATGATGGCCCCACTTGTGTTTTCTATCGGTGTGAGGAAGAGTCCTATAGCCATTTGTTTTTCGCTTGTAACTGGACGGACTGCTTGTGGGGTAAGATAAAATCTTGACTTAGAATTGGCAGGAGGATGTCGACCTTAAACAATGCACTTCGTGGGTTACACTCCAAGAGATTCAACATGGAGTTTCGGATGAGAAGAGTCTCTTTGGCCATCACGGTTTATCTTATTTAGAAAGAAAATAAATGGGTTTTTGATGCAAAGGCTAGAGGAGTTGATACCATTTTTAGGAGATTCCAAATCTTGTTTTATATTGTGTTTCATTTTCATGAAAAAGACCACCTCCAAGTGGCTGTTAGGTGAGCATCTTGGTTGGATGGTTGCAGCTCTCATCTTTGGAAAGAACAATCTGGAAGCTAGAATACATAGAGTTTCTCTTAGCATGATGGTTTATTTGATATGGGAAGAAAGGAATAAACGATTTTTTGAGGGGAAGAGCACCCTGCCTGCACATGTTTTTCAGAAATTTCAAATCCTCTTCTTTATGGTTCTCCATTTTCATGAGAAAAATCATTCTCTCATCAATGTTGCCCGGTGATTCCTTGTAAGAAGGAGATGTTAAGATGTCGTGGTTCCACTCTCTTTTCACTAGAACTTTGCTGCCTTTAGAGGAAAATCTTTGATGGGAGAATGGGGTCTTCAGCTTGTTGCAGTTTGGCTTCAGGTCCCTGTTATTTCTACATGTGCATGCATGTGTTTCACGTAAAATGCATTAATGCAGTTCATTTATTATGGATGGTTGGGTGCACTTCTGATTGGCCATTGGGTTTTGGTGTGTTGAAGTAAGGAATATGCATAAACTTGCATGTGTTCTGTTTTGCGTGGTGCTACAATGTGCGGACCACTATTGTTGACATTAGTCTGCTTATTATTTGGTTGTTCTCCAGACACCTGTCACTAGTGATTGGCTTTCTCTCCATATAACGTGTATTATTTGGAAGAGTGCATGGCCTTGCATGAATGGCTGGTGGTTATCTATGTATGGATGGCTTCTTCATCCCTGCATGATGACCCTAACAGTCTGTCCGTTCTGAATGATTTGTCTCTGCATGGAAGAGCTGGTAACTACTGTTCTTGGCGGGTAGTGTTGTATTATTCTGGCTGAGTTTCTTCTGTCTCTTCATGGGTGCCCTGTAGATCCTTTGTCCTATTTGCATGGCTGGTAGCTGGCTTACTTCTACCCCTGCATGGCAGAGACAACGTCCCTGCATGGAGGAGCAACCATTTGCAGGGGCTGTATGGTGTCTACGTTGTTGTTTTGCTGAGCTTATGGGATGTGTGTGTTTGAGCTGTTGTCTTCTGCTCTCGGTTGTTTTGGCTGTGTTAGGCTGAAGTTATTTTAAGCTTGGTGGGATGGCTTGTGGGTCCGCATGGCTCGGCTTGGTTTCTGGCTATATGGTTTGGTCTCTTCATGGCCTGCATGGTTTCCACATGTTTCTCTACGTGATGATCATTGTCGTGTTGCAGTGCTCTTGGCTGGAAGTAAGCAATATTGTTTCTCTTAATAGTACTCTGTGAGGCTACTGTTGGCCCTAGGGTTGATTAATTACCTAGGGAGCTTGTTCTCATTTTTTGGTTTAGGGTATTTGTTGCCCTCCTATCTATATATATAATTTGTGTTTGCTACTTTCGTGGCATGGTTACTTTTGATCTTAATATATTCTTATATTTGATAAAAAAAAAAAAACCCAAATGATGGAGGAAATGGACCCATAAAATCTATACCCCAACAGTTAAAGATCTCAATAACAAGAATAGGATTTAAAGGCATTATGTGATATTTTGAAATAGATCCCAACTTTTGACAATTTTTATAAGTCTTGCAGAATACATGTGAGTCCTTGAACATGGTGGGCCAGTAAAATTCACTTTATAAGATTTTTACAGTTGTCTTTCTTGATGATAAATGACCCCCACATGCCTCACAATGACAAAATTTAATTACATTACTTACCTCATTGTCATGAATGCATCTTCAAAATATTTGATTAGGATAATATTTGAATAAATAAGGGTTATCCTAATAAAAGTTCTTCATTTCGTTCAAGAACTTTCTTTTGTCTTGGGTACTCCAATGAGCTGGCAATTGTCTTGAAACAAGAAAATTAACAATATTAGCAAACCAAGACATTGTAGAGACAAAAAATAAAGATTCATTAGGAAAGTAGTCATCGATTGGTGTGATATCAGATCTCGAATCGGTTGTCAATCTTGACAAATGATCTGCGACAACATTTTCAGTGCCTTTCTTGTCTTTGATTGTGATATCAAATTCTTGAAGTAACAAAATCCACCGCACCAATCTAACCTTAGAATCTTTCTTAGAGAGAAGATATTTCAATGCTACATGATCACTAAAAACGACCACAGGTGAGCCAACAAGATAAGATCTGAACTTGTCATATGCAAATACTACTGCAAGTAATTCTTTTTCAGTGGTAGTGTAATTCATTTGAGCATTCATTAAAGTTTTACTTGCATAGTAAATCACATAAGATTTCTTATCTTTTTTTTGTCCCAAGACAGCACCCACTGCATAATCACTAGCATCACATATTATTTCAAAAGGTAGTGACCAATCAAGAGGTTGAATGATAGGAGCAGAAGTAAGCAAGCTTTTAAGTTTAACAAAGACTTTTTCATATTGTTCAGTCCATTCAAAAATATTTTCCTTTGTTAGAAGGTTACACAATGGTTTAGATATTACACTAAAATCTTTGATGAGTTTTTTGTAAAAACCAGCATGTTCAAATAATGATCTAACATCTTTAATAGATTTTAGTGTTGGCAAGTTAGCAATTAACTCAATTTTAGATTTGTCAACCTCAATTCCTTTCGGTGACCAAGTACAATGTCATTTGTTACCATAAAATGATATTTTTTCCAATTCAGTACAAGATTCTTCTCTTCACACCTGCTCAAAACCTTTTCTAAGTTAGTCAAACAATCATTAAATGAATCGTCAAAAACATAAAAATCATCCATAAAAATTTCAAGAAAATATTCAACCATATCACTGAATATGCTAAGCATGCATCTTTGAAACGTGGCTAGTGCATTACATAATCCAAAAGGCATCCTTTGATATGCAAAAGTACCAAATGGACATGTGAAAGTAGTCTTCTCTTGATCTTTCAATGCAATTTAACCTGAATACTCATCTAGGAAA
>JAAWWB010000391.1:0-27340 GCA_018804465.1 Populus tomentosa | reverse complement strand
GTCGGAATGCCGCGAAACTCACCGAGTCAAAGCGTTTCGCCATTTGCTAAAGAAGTCTGATGTAGAACAAGTAGCAGAAGCATACATGCTCAGGAGGGATCACCCGAAATTCAAAGGCAACTGAATTTCGGCAACCGGGGCATCGAGATCGAAATGCCGCGAAACTCAGCGAGTCAAAGCGTTTCGCCGTTTGCGGAAGAAAGTCTGATGTAGAACAAGTAGCAGAAGCATACATGCTCAAGAGGGATCACCTGAAATTCAAAGGCAACTGAATTTCGGCAACCGGGGCATCGAAGTCGGAATGCCGCGAAACACACAGAGTCAAAGCATTTCGCCATTTGCGGAAGAAAGTGTGATGTAGAACAAGTACCAGAAGCATACATGCTCAAGAGGGATCACCCGAAAATCAAAGGCAACTGAATTTCGGCAACCGGGGCATCAAAATCGGAATGCCGCGAAACTCAGCGAGTCAAAGCGTTTCGCCCTTTGCGGAAGAAAGTGTGATGTAGAACAAGTACCAGAAGCATACATGCTCAAGAGGGATCACCCGAAATTCAAAGGCAACTGAATTTCGCCAACCGGGGCATCGAAGTCGGAATGCCGCGAAACTCACCGAGTCAAAGCGTTTCGCCGTTTGCGGAAGAAGTGTGATGTAGAACAAGTAGCAGAAGCATACATGCTCAAGAGGGATCACCCGAAATTCAAAGGCAACTGAATTTCGGCATCCGGGGCATGGAAGTCGGAATGCCGCGAAACTCAGCGAGTCAAAGCGTTTCGCCATTTACGGAAGAAAGTCTGATGTAGAACAAGTAGCAGAAGCATACATGCTCAAGAGGGATCACCCGAAAATCAAAGGCAACTGAATTTCGGCAATCGGGGCATCAAAATCGGAATGCCGCGAAACTCAGCGAGTCAAAGCGTATCGCCGTTTGCGGAAGAAAGTCTGATGTAGAAGAAGTAGCAGAAGCATACATGCTCAAGAGGGATCACCCGAAATTCAATGGCAACTGAATTTCGGCAACCGAGTCATCGAAGAGGGAATGGCGCGAAACTCACCGAGTCAAAGCATTTCGCCGATTGCGGAAGAAAGTCTGATGTAGAACAAGTAGCAGAAGCATACATGCTCAAGAGGGATCACCCGAAACTCAAAGGCAACTGAATTTCGGCAACCGGGGCTTCGAAGTCGGAATGCCGCGAAACTCACCGAGTCAAAGCGTTTCGCCATTTGCGAAAGAAGTCTGATGTAGAACAAGTAGCAGAAGCATACATGCTCAAGAGGGATCACCCGAAATTCAAAGGCAACTGAATTTCGGCATCCGGGGCATGGAAGTCGGAATGCCGCGAAACTAACGGAGTCAAAGCGTTTGGCCGTTTGCGGAGGGAAGTCTGATGGAGAACAAGTAGCAGAACCATACATGCTCAAGAGGGATCACCCGAAATTCAAAGGCAACTGAATTTCGGCAACCGGGGCATCGAAGTCGGAATGCCGCGAAACACACAGAGTCAAAGCGTTTCGCCGTTTGCGGAAGAAAGTGTGATGTAGAACAAGTACCAGAAGCATACATGCTCAAGAGGGATCACCCGAAAATCAAAGGCAACTGAATTTCGGCAACCGGGGCATCAAAATCGGAATGCCGCGAAACTCAGCGAGTCAAAGCGTTTCGCCCTTTGCGGAAGAAAGTCTGATGTAGAAGAAGTAGCAGAAGCATACATGCTCAAGAGGGATCACCCGAAATTCAATGGCAACTGAATTTCGGCAACCGAGTCATCGAAGAGGGAATGGCGCGAAACTCACCGAGTCAAAGCGTTTCGCCGATTGCGGAAGAAAGTCTGATGTAGAACAAGTAGCAGAACCATACATGCTCAAGAGGGATCACCCGAAATTCAAAGGCAACTGAATTTCGGCAACCGGGGCATCGAAGTCGGAATGCCGTGAAACTCACAGAGTCAAAGCGTTTCGCCGTTTGCGGAAGAAAGTGTGATGTTGAACAAGTACCAGAAGCATACATGCTCAAGAGGGATCACCCGAAATTCAAAGGCAACTGAATTTCGGCAACCGGGGCTTCGAAGGCGGAATGCCGCGAAACTCACCGAGTCAAAGCGTTTCGCCGTTTGCGCAAGAAGTCTGATGTAGAACAAGTAGCAGAAGCATACATGCTCAAGAGGGATCACCCGAAACTCAAAGGCAACTGAATTTCGGCAACCGGGGCATCAAAGTTGGAATGCCGCGAATCTCACCGAGTCAAAGCGTTTCGCTGTTTGCGGAAGAAAGTCTGATGTAGAACAAATAGCAGAAGGATACATGCTCAAGAAGGATCACCCGGAATTAAAAGGCAACTGAATTTCGGCAACCGGTGGATCAAAGGCGGAATGACGCGAAACTCACCGCTTGAAAGCAATTCGCCGTTTGCGGAAGAAGACTAATGTATGACAAGTAGCAGAAGCATACATGCTCAAGAGGGATCACCCGAAATTCAAAGGCAACTGAATTTCGGCAACCGGGGCATCGAAATCGGAATACCGCGAAACTCACCGAGTCAAAGCGTTTTGCCGTTTGCGGAAGAAAGTCTGATGTAGAACAAGTAGCAGAAGCATAAATGCTCAAGAGGGATCACCCGAAATTCAAAGGCAACTGAATTTCGGCAACCGGGGCATCGAAATCGGAATACCGCGAAACTCACCGAGTCAAAGCGTTTCGCCGTTTGCGGAAGAAAGTCTGATGTAGAACATGTAGCAGAAGCATACATGCTCAAGAGGAATCACCCGAAATTCAAAGGCAACTGAATTTCGGCAACCGGGGCATCGAAATCGGAATGCCGCGAAACTCACCGAGTCAAAGCGTTTCGTCGTTTGCGGAAGAAAGTCTGATGTAGAACAAGTAGCAGAAGCATACATGCTCAAGAGGAATCACCCGAAATTCAAAGGCAACTGAATTTCGGCAACCGGGGCATCGAAGTCGGAATGCCACGAAACTCACCGAGTCAAAGCGTTTCGCCGTTTGCGGAAGAAAGTCTGATGTAGAACAAGTAGCAGAAGCATACATGCTCAAGAGGGATCACCCGAAATTCACAGGCAACTGAATTTCGGCAACCGGGGCATCGAAGTTGGAATGACGCGAAACTACCCGAGTCAAAGCGTTTCGCCGTTTGCGGAAGAAAGTGTGATGGAGAACAAGTAGCAGAAGCATACATGCTCAAGAAGGATCACCTGGAATTAAAAGGCAAATGAATTTCGGCAACCGGTGGATCAAAGGCGGAATGCCGCGAAACTCACCGATTGAAAGCAATTCGCAGTTTGCGGAAGAAGTCTGATGTCTAACAAGTAGTAGAAGCATACATGCTCAAGAGGGATCACCCGAAATTCAAAGGCAACTGAATTTCGGCAACCGGGGCATCGAAGTCGGAATGCCGTGAAACTCACAGAGTCAAAGCGTTTCGCCGTTTGCGGAAGAAAGTCTGATGTAGAAGAAGTAGCAGAAGCATACATGCTCAAGAGGGATCACCCGAAACTCAAAGGCAACTGAATTTCGGCAACCGGGGCATCAAAGTTGGAATGCCGCGAATCTCACCGAGTCAAAGCGTTTCGCTGTTTGCGGAATAAAGTCTGATGTAGAACAAATAGCAGAAGGATACATGCTCAAGAAGGATCACCCGGAATTAAAAGGCAACTGAATTTCGGCAACCGGTGGATCAAAGGCGGAATGCCGCGAAACTCACCGCTTGAAAGCAATTCGCCGTTTGCGGAAGAAGACTAATGTATAACAAGTAGCAGAAGCATACATGCTCAAGAGGGATCACCCGAAATTCAAAGGCAACTGAATTTTGGCAACCGGGGCATCGAAATCGGAATACCGCGAAACTCACCGAGTCAAAGCTTTTTGCCGTTTGCGGAAGAAAGTCTGATGTAGAACAAGTAGCAGAAGCATAAATGCTCAAGAGGGATCACCCGAAATTCAAAGGCAACTGAATTTCGGCAACCGGGGCATCGAAATCGGAATACCGCGAAACTCACCGAGTCAAAGCATTTCGCCGTTTGCGGAAGAAAGTCTGATGTAGAACAAGTAGCAGAAGCATACATGCTCAAGAGGAATCACCCGAAATTCAAAGGCAACTGAATTTCGGCAACCGGGGCATCGAAGTCGGAATGCCACGAAACTCACCGAGTCAAAGCGTTTCGCCGTTTGCGCAAGAAGTCTGATGTAGAACAAGTAGCAGAAGCATACATGCTCAAGAGGGATCACCCGAAACTCAAAGGCAACTGAATTTCGGCAACCGGGGCATCAAAGTTGGAATGCCGCGAATCTCACCGAGTCAAAGCGTTTCGCTGTTTGCGGAAGAAAGTCTGATGTAGAACAAATAGCAGAAGGATACATGCTCAAGAAGGATCACCCGGAATTAAAAGGCAACTGAATTTCGGCAACCGGTGGATCAAAGGCGGAATGCCGCGAAACTCACCGCTTGAAAGCAATTCGCCGTTTGCGGAAGAAGACTAATGTATGACAAGTAGCAGAAGCATACATGCTCAAGAGGGATCACCCGAAATTCAAAGGCAACTGAATTTCGGCAACCGGGGCATCGAAATCGGAATACCGCGAAACTCACCGAGTCAAAGCGTTTTGCCGTTTGCGGAAGAAAGTCTGATGTAGAACAAGTAGCAGAAGCATAAATGCTCAAGAGGGATCACCCGAAATTCAAAGGCAACTGAATTTCGGCAACCGGGGCATCGAAATCGGAATACCGCGAATGTAAACACCCAAACGAAAATATATATCTATGTCTATATATATATATATATTTAAAGAGAAAGAGAGAGAGAAAGATGGTGGTGAATGCAGATTTCGCTGCCGATGCAGAAATCGGCAGCGACGCAGATTTCGCTGCCGATTCTGGATTGGGCAGCGACGCAGATTTCGCTGCCGATGCAGAAATCGGCAGCGAGGCAGTTTTCGCTGCCGATGCAGAAATCGGCAGCGACGCAGTTTTCGCTGCCGATTCTGGATTTGGCAGCGACGCAGTTTTCGCTGCCGATTCTGGATTTGGCAGCGACGCAGTTTTCGCTGCCGATGCAGCAATCGGCAGCGACGCAGATTTCGCTGCCGATGCAGAAATCGGCAGCGACGCAGTTTTCGGCTGCCGATTTCTCAATCAACAGTGACGCACAGCTGGGAGGGAGGGGTAAAAAAACTGGTTTTAGATAAACCAAACAAGGATAAGGACACACCTAAACCAACCCCCAAACAACCCAATTCATTTGATGGGTAGTATAAATACAAAGAGGGGAGAGAGAATGACTCATCTTCTTCCCAAACCAGCAGCTGCATGTCATTCTTCCCTTCCCCTTTCACATCAAAAACGTGAATCAAACTAGTAGAGTGTCTTGTGAGCTTGTGAGGGAGAGATGAGACCTTGAGAGAGGAGTGGGCAGCTGCATAGAGGAGAGGAAAAAGAGAGCTGGAAAACGTGAGAGGAAGAAGAAGGAAGAGAACCAGCAGCTGAAGAGAAAAGAATAGTGTCAAACCTTCCTCAAACTTAGTTAAATTCAGAAGGTATGAGTCATGGAACTCCCTTTCCTCTCCCCCTTAAAATCAAAAACGAAAATGAAGAAGAAAAACCCTAAGAAAAATTGATCTAAGACCTAAGCCAACTATGGGGGAAACTGAAATTAACTAGGAGAACTAGCAAACAGAAGTGAAATAAAGTCAATTTCAAAACATCTAACAATTATGGTAGAAGCTGGCTTTAACTATGGGGTAGGCCAGCATGCATGTGTGTGTGTGTTCTGCTGAAATTAAATGTGTTTCTGTTGTGATGTTGCTGCTGGAATTAATGTGTTCTGTTGTGATGATTGTTGCTGCAATTAATGTGTTCTGCTGTGATGTTCTTGCTGGAATTTAATGTGTTCTGCTGTGATGTTAGTGCTGGAATTTAATGCGTTCTGCTGTGATGTTATTGCTGGAATTTTGTTGAAGAACTATGTGCTGCAATTGATGGTTCCGAGTTGTGTATTGCGCAGCGAAATTCTGTTTCGCTGCCGCACGGAACCTTCCGCAGCGAATTGATATTCGCTGCCGATTTGTGTGTTGCGCAGCGAAATTCTGTTTCGCTGCCGCAACGGAACCTCCTGCAGCGAATTGATATTCGCTGCCGATTTGTGTGTTGCGCAGCGAAATTCTGTTTCGCTGCCGCAACGGAACCTGCTGCAGCGAATTGATATTCGCTGCCGATTTGTGTGTTGCGCAGCGAAATTCTGTTTCGCTGCCGCAACGGAATCTCCTGCAGCGAATTGATATTCGCTGTCGATTTGTGTGTTGCGCAGCGAAATTTGCTGCAGCGAATTGATATTCGCTGCCGATTTGTGTGTTGCGCAGCGAAATTCTGTTTCGCTGCCGCAACGGAACCTGCTGCAGCGAATTGATATTCGCTGCCGATTTGTGTGTTGCGCAGCGAAATTCTGTTTCGCTGCCGCAACTGAACCTCCTGCAGCGAATTGATATTCGCTGCCGATTTGTGTGTTGCGCAGCGAAATTTGCTGCAGCGAATTGATATTCGCTGCCGATTTGTGTGTTGCGCAGCGAAATTCTGTTTCGCTGCCGCAACGGAACCTGCTGCAGCGAATTGATATTCGCTGCCGATTTGTGTGTTGCGCAGCGAAATTCTGTTTCGCTGCCGCAACTGAACCTCCTGCAGCGAATTGATATTCGCTGCCGATTTGTGTGTTGCGCAGCGAAATTCTGTTTCGCTGCCGCAACTGAACCTCCTGCAGCGAATTGATATTCGCTGCCGATTTGTGTATTGCGCAGCAAAATTCTGTTTCGCTGCCGCAACTGAACCTCCTGCAGCGAATTGATATTCGCTGCCGATTTGTGCGTTGCGCAGCGAAACTGTGGCGCCAACAGCGATGCAGTTTTCGTTGCCGAACTGGCTGCCGGCAGCGAAACAGTTGTCGCTGCCGAACTGGCAGCCCGCAGCGAACCAGTTCTCGCTGCCGAATTCCTACAATAAGCCTCCTAGGCGGGAATGACTTAAATGCTAGTAACAATTGCATGTTATGATGATGTAAAATAGGGAACACTTGAATGTGAACATATGAACTCTTGAAATAAGTGTGATGATGAATATGATTCAAAAATAAAATAAATACAAATGTGCTAATTTGTGACCATTGATGTCTTAGGTGGTGCGGTCGGGAGTGGACCATCATCAAGACAGGAACGACCCATAGGTGGAGCAGGTAGGTGACTTGCACCTTCCTTTTTCTTACGTTGAATCTTGAAATATTTTAACTTGAGTACTATCATATTGTTAGAACCGATATTAGATTGTTGAACGCTTGAATGTTGATTAAAGAATGATTAGCTTCGGCTAATGGCATCCGAAAGGATGGCCGGGACAAAAAGAGTGATTAGCTTCGGCTAATGGCATCCAAACGGATGGCCGGGACAAAGAATGATTAGCTTCGGCTAATGGCGTCCGAAGGGATGGCCGGGACAAAGAATGATTAGCCGACAAAGAATGATTAGCTTCGGCTAATGGCATCCGAAAGGATGGCCGGGACAAAAGAGTGATTAGCTTCGGCTAATGGCGTCCGAATGGATGGCCGGGACAAAGAATGATTAGCTTCGGCTAATGGCATCCAAAAGGATGGCCGGGACAAAAGAGTGATTAGCTTCGGCTAATGGCTTCCGAATGGATGGCCGGGACAAAGAATGATTAGCTTCGGCTAATGGCATCCAAACGGATGGATGGCTGGGATAAAAGAGTGACTTCGCTGCCGAAGCAGAAATCGGCAGCGACGCAGATTTCGCTGCCGATTCTGGATCGGCAGCGACGCAGATTTCGCTGCCGATTCTGGATCGGCAGCGACGCAGATTTCTGCTGCCGATTCTGGATCGGCAGCGACGCAGATTTCGCTGCCGATTCTGGATCGGCAGCGACGCAGATTTCTGCTGCCGATTCTGAATCGGCAGCAACGCAGATTCTGCTGCTGATACAGAAATCGGCAGCGACGCAGATTCTGCTGCCGATTCTGGATCGGCAGCGACGCAGATTTCCGCTGCCGATTCTGGATCGGCAGCAACGCAGATTCTGCTGCCGATACAGAAATCGGCAGCAACGCAGATTCTGCTGCCGATACAGAAATCGGCAGCGACGCAGATTCCGCTGCCGATTCTGGATCGGCAGCAACACAGATTCCGCTGCCGATTCCTTGATCGGCAGCAATGCAGTTTCTGCTGCCGATTTTGGATCGGCAGCGACGCAGCTTTCGCCATGGAAGGCCGACACAAATGAATGACTAGTTTTGGCGAATGGCATCCGAAAACTTGTGTATCTATATGTACTACTAGTTGTTGTAGCAAATACATGAAGAAATTATAATTGTTAATGTTTTATTTAATTGCCAAACCGTGAGTTACCATTCTTATTATTATTAAATATTTGCATTCTCTTAAATGTTTGTACTGCTGCAGGGACTTCACACCAACGAGATGTCTAGGAAACCCGATACACGGGAACCTATTTTGCAAGGAATTATGTAGATGTATCTTAAATCACAATGTATTTTGTATGGATCAATGTACTGAATGTATAACTTTTATTAGATCCTTTTTGTTTAAAATTGTGATGACTATTAGTAGGAGAAGACTGTAAACTCATGTCTATGTATATATTTTTAATACGAACTTCAAATCAAGCAACCTTAATATTACGTGTTTGTGTAAGATTCACTTTGAAATGAAATGTTGATTGTATGGATTGTATTTCGATGATGTGAGGATTTAGATTCATTGATTGCCGGCACCATGTGGATTGAATGCATAAAAAATAAAAAAAAATTATTGTGTTTTGGGCTTGGAAAGCCGGGTTGTTACAGTTGGTATCAGAGCACTTGGTATGGATCCTGAGGATCATTAATAAATGTGTTGTTGTGATGAATTTCAGGATGGTACGCACCCGACAAGGGACACGAACTGAGCCGCCCTCCTTAGAAAGGAGGGGCATGAACCGAGGTGCCCAAGGTTGGCAAGATGAAGATCCCTTAGATGATACGGCATCTCATGCTCCGATAATACCACCCGAAACCTTGCAGGGGGAAGATACGGTGGCAGGGGAAGGCCCGAGGCCTCATCAGACAGAGGGAACACCCCCAGTCGCAACGGAGCAGCGAGAAAGATCAGAAGCACAACCATCTACTGTTCCAACTGGTGTGCCCCCACAATATGTAGATGCAGGACTCCTTGTACAAATAGTTAAAGCAGTGATGGAAGGCATGGCTAGTTCAGCGGCACAAACAACTCCCACCACGCAGATTCCACCAGCAGCCCCTACGACTAGCATGACCATGGATAATGTGGTACCACTGGTGCGACTAGTTAAGAGTATGAGGGAAATGGGCTGTGAACCGTACATGGGGGAACAAGATGCAGAGATAGCTGGAAGATGGATCAGGAAGGTAGAAAAGACAATGATTCAAATAAGCATACCCGAGGGTTTGAGGGTAAATTGTGCATCCCAGTTACTGTCTGATAGGGCCATGACATGGTGGGAAACAGTTCAGCTGAGGCGTGCGACTGAGACACTAACTTGGAGTGATTTCAAGACAGAGTTTGAGAATCAGTTTTATTCCAAGTATCATCGCAAGGTGAAAGAACAAGAGTTCTTGGCATTGAGACAGGGTGATATGTCAGTATTGGAGTACGAAAGGAGATTCCATGACCTTTCATTGTTCGCCCCACATTATGTGCTGACAGAGGAACATATGATTGAAAAGTTGAGAGATGGGTTACGACAGGATTTGAGACAAGGATTGATCGCCTTGCGATTTAAATCGGTGAGGGAGTTGATTGAGGCTGCACAAGCTCTGGAGGCATGTATTGGAGAAAGCCAAGGGGGGTATCAGAGTATAAGCAAAAAGAGAGATGGGGACTATTTCAGCGGCAGACCACCGCACCCGAAGAAAGGAAAAAGTGGAGTGTTTGAGCAGCACGGAAAAAAGGGGAGTTGGATATTACCGCCTCACCAGCAATCAAGTGGGAGAGTAATGGTTGGACAGTCGCACTCGAGGGCAAACTCTTCTACTGGGACCGGTGACCGCAAGGGTGTTGACTATCCTTTTTGTGTAAAGTGTGGACAAAAACACCCTGGGGATTGCTCAGTTTCCCCCGGGCGATGTTTTGTGTGCAGAGGAGAGGGCCATAGGTGGAGGAATTGTCAGTATCTTAATCAGGGGTGTCATTACTGTGGTGGAAGAGGTCATTACAAGAGGGACTGCCCCAAGAGGAACACCGGACAAGTACAGAGCTACAGACAGCCAAGTCAGAGCCACCAGCAGTCAGTCACCGTTAATAGGCCAGTGAGATCTTCTCAATCAGGGGCAAACTCCAGTCGAGGGAAGCCGAGGGCACAAAATGATCGGACCTCGGGGAGGGTCTTCCACCTGACACAGGAGGAGGCCAGGGCTGCATCAGATGTGGTGGCAGGTACACTTCTATTGAATGGTTTTAATGTGCATGTGTTGTTTGATCCGGGTGCCACCCACTCATTCATTGCTAAGAGAATTGTCACTAAATTGAGAAAGGAAGTAAAAATGGTAGAGAAGGGGTTTGTAATTGGAACTCCAATGGGAAACATGGTTGAAACAAATATTGTATATGTGGATGTGGGGGTTAGTTTATCCGGGTATGGAACAGAAGTAGATTTGATTCCCTTAGAGCTGCATGATTTTGACATAATACTAGGCATGGATTGGTTGAGTAAATACAAAGCACTAATAGATTGTTATGCGAAAACTGTCACTTTCCAAACACCTAAGGGCGAGAAAATAACTTTTAAAGGAGAGAGACTTCCCAAACTGAATGCTTTAATATCGGTGGTAACAGCCCAAAAACTTTTAAGAAAGGGATGTATGGGTTACCTCGCATACATCTTAAACTCTAATGATGAAGGTCCACGATTGAAGGATATTCCTGTGGTGAAGGATTTCCCAGATGTGTTTCCAGAAGAACTACCAGGACTACCCCCGGAGCGAGAAGTAGAGGTGTCTATAGACACTTTTCCTGGAGTTCCACCTATTGCCCAACAACCGTATCGGATGGCTCCAGCAGAACTGAACGAGTTAAAGACTCAATTACAGGAATTATTAGACAAAGGGTTCATACGACCCAGTAATTCTCCTTGGGGAGCACCGGTCCTATTTGTAAGAAAGAAAGATGGAACCCATAGGCTTTGTATTGACTATCGACAGTTGAACAAAATAACAATGAAAAACAAGTATCCGTTGCCTCGGATAGATGATTTGTTTGACCAATTAAAAGGAGCAAGGGCATTCTCGAAGATAGATCTGAGATCCGGGTACTATCAGATGAAGATTAAAGAAGCGGATGTAGCAAAGACCGCATTTAGAACTCGTTACGGACACTATGAATTTTTGGTATTACCGTTCGGGTTGACGAACGCCCCAGCCCTCTTCATGGATTTGATGAATCGGGTTTTCCAACCATACCTGGATAAGTTTGTGGTGGTATTCATTGATGATATACTGGTGTACTCAAATTCTTTCAAGGAGCACGAAGAACACTTGAGACAAACCTTACAAACCTTGAGAGATCACCAGCTATATGCAAAACTGAGTAAATGTGAATTTTGGCTTAAAAGAGTGATGTTTTTGGGACATGTCATTTCAGCCGAAGGTGTTTTTGTCGACCCTCAAAAAGTCGAAGCAGTCGTGAAATGGGAAAGACCGACTTCGGTCACTGAAATACGTAGTTTCCTGGGACTTGCAGGATACTATCGGAGATTTATCGAAGGTTTTTCCCTGATTGCAACCCCTTTGACCCAGCTAACTAGGAAGGATAAGAAATGGGTGTGGTCGGAAGAATGTGAGGCAAGCTTCCAAGAATTGAAGAGGAGGCTCACCACTGCTCCAGTCTTAACTCTCCCCTTAGGGACCGAGGGTTTTGTGGTATATAGTGATGCCTCGGGGAAGGGATTGGGGTGTGTTTTGATGCAACATGGGAAGGTGATCGCCTATGCATCAAGACAATTAAAGACTCATGAGGTGAACTACCCGGTGCACGACCTGGAGTTGGCAGCTGTAGTATTTGCCTTGAGGATATGGAGACACTATTTGTATGGGTCTCGAACCCAAATTTTTACTGATCATAAGAGCCTGAAGTATCTAATGTCGCAAAAGGAGTTGAACATGCGGCAAAGAAGGTGGATAGAGCTCATTAAGGATTATGATTGCACCATAGAATACCATCCGGGGAAAGCAAATGTGGTGGCAGATGCCCTCAGTCGAAAAAATAAAGCCTCCTTGGGAAGCTTAACAGTGGGAAAGGAGCGGCAATTGGCAGAATTAAAAGAGTTGGGTGCAGATTTGGGAATTAATACAAGAGGTGGGTTAGTAGCCCAATTATTGGTGCGACCAACGTATCGAGAACATATACTACATGCCCAATTCCATGACAAGGTGGGGTCCAAGATTAGGAAGAATGTGGAGGCCGGGGTAGAAATGAAATTCCGAGTAGCGGATGATGGATCCTTGATGATGGGACAACGGTTGTACGTGCCTGATGACGAAACAGTCAAACGGATGATTCTACAAGAAGCTCATGAGTCCAAATTCTCCATACATCCTGGCAGCACTAAGATGTATCGAGACCTGAAACACCTCTATTGGTGGCCTAATATGAAAAGGGACATAGCTGAGTATGTGTCAAAGTGTGGGATATGTCAACAAGTCAAGGTTGAACACCAAAGGCCTGCGGGACCATTACAACCATTACAAATTCCAGAATGGAAGTGGGAGATGATCACCATGGATTTCGTGTCAGGATTTCCCAAAGGGAGAAAAGGAAATGATGCGATATGGGTCATTGTAGATCGGTTGATGAAATCCGCACTATTCTTGCCCGTAAAGATGACCGACTCGGTGGACAAGCTTGCCAAGATCTACATAAACGAGGTGGTACGACTTCATGGGATTCTGGTGTCCATTGTATCGGATCGAGATCCCAGGTTCACCTCTCGACTTTGGCCGAGCATACAACATGCCTTGGGGACAAGGTTGGACATGAGCACTGCGTTTCACCCTCAAACGGATGGCCAATCGGAAAGAGTCATCCAAGTCTTGGAAGACCTATTACGGGCCTGTGTGCTAGAATTTGGAGGAAACTGGGAGGAACACATGGCATTGGTGGAGTTCACGTATAACAATAGTCATCAAGCCACAATAGGGATGGCCCCGTATGAAGCCTTGTATGGTAGGAGGTGCAGAACTCCTTTGTGTTGGGAGGAAATTGGGGACCGGAAGTTATATGGCGCAGAATTGGTCCAAGTCACCACGGAGAAAGTGAGAACTATCAGGGATCGCATCAAAGCCGCGCAGGATAGACAGAAGAAGTATGCCGATGTGAGGAGAAGACCTCTCGAGTTCAGTATGGGGGACCAGGTGTTCCTGAAGGTAGCCCCATGGAAGAACATGTTACGGTTTGGGTTGAAAGGGAAGCTAACTCCCCGTTTCATCGGACCCTTCAAAATCTTACAACGAGTTGGACCAGTAGCCTACAAGGTGGATTTGCCCCCACAGTTAGCCAGGGTCCATGATGTGTTCCATGTCTCCTTGTTAAGGAAGGCTGACGTAGACCCCGCCCGAGTTCTACCCCAGGTTCCAGTAGAAGTCAAGGAAGACTTAACACTGGAATTGAGACCCATAAGGATACTAGATCAAGAAGTGAAGGAGTTACGGAGCAAAAAGATCCCCATCGTCAGAATCTTATGGCGAAATGCTCAAGTAGAAGAGGAAACTTGGGAGAGGGAGGCTGAGATGAGGAAAAAGTACCCCAATTTATTTGAACTACCAGGTATGGAGTGTGAAACTTTTTAAATTTCGAGGACGAAATTCATATTTAGGAGGGGAGAATGTAAACACCCAAACGAAAATATATATATATATGTCTATATATATATATATTTAAAGAGAAAGAGAGAGAGAAAGATGGTGGTGAATGCAGATTTCGCTGCCGATGCAGAAATCGGCAGCGACGCAGTTTTCGCTGCCGATTCTGGATGGGGCAGCGACGCAGATTTCGCTGCCGATGCAGAAATCGGCAGCGATGCAGTTTTCGCTGCCGATGCAGAAATCGGCAGCGACGCAGATTTCGCTGCCGATGCAGAAATTGGCAGCGACGCAGTTTTCGCTGCCGATTCTGGATTGGGCAGCGACGCAGATTTCGCTGCCGATGCAGAAATCGGCAGCGACGCAGTTTTCGGCTGCCGATTTCTCAATCAACAGTGACGCACAGCTGGGAGGGAGGGGTAAAAACTGGTTTTAGATAAACCAAACAAGGATAAGGACACACCTAAACCAACCCCCAAACAACCCAATTCATTTGATGGGTAGTATAAATACAAAGAGGGGAGAGAGAATGACTCATCTTCTTCCCAAACCAGCAGCTGCATGTCATTCTTCCCTTCCCCTTTCACATCAAAAACGTGAATCAAACTAGTAGAGTGTCTTGTGAGCTTGTGAGGGAGAGATGAGACCTTGAGAGAGGAGTGGGCAGCTGCATAGAGGAGAGGAAAAAGAGAGCTGGAAAACGTGAGAGGAAGAAGAAGGAAGAGAACCAGCAGCTGAAGAGAAAAGAATAGTGTCAAACCTTCCTCAAACTTAGTTAAATTCAGAAGGTATGAGTCATGGAACTCCCTTTCCTCTCCCCTTTAAAATCAAAAACGAAAATGAAGAAGAAAAACCCTAAGAAAAATTGATCTAAGACCTAAGCCAACTATGGGGGAAACTGAAATTAACTAGGAGAACTAGCAAACAGAAGTGAAATAAAGTCAATTTCAAAACATCTAACAATTATGGTAGAAGCTGGCTTTAACTATGGGGTAGGCCAGCATGCATGTGTGTGTGTGTTCTGCTGAAATTAAATGTGTTTCTGTTATGATGTTGCTGCTGGAATTAATGTGTTCTGTTGTGATGATTGTTGCTGCAATTAATGTGTTCTGCTG
Source organism: Populus tomentosa (assembly GCA_018804465.1). Classification (NCBI taxonomy): domain Eukaryota; kingdom Viridiplantae; phylum Streptophyta; class Magnoliopsida; order Malpighiales; family Salicaceae; genus Populus; species Populus tomentosa. The sequence goes on along the minus strand of JAAWWB010000391.1, from coordinate 12,329 downwards.
TGATGTTCTTGCTGGAATTTAATGTGTTCTGCTGTGATGTTAGTGCTGGAATTTAATGTGTTCTGCTGTGATGTTAGTGCTGGAATTTAATGCGTTTTGCTGTGATGTTATTGCTGGAATTTTGTTGAAGAACTATGTGCTGAAATTGATGGTTCCGATTTGTGTGTTGCGCAGTGAAATTCTGTTTCGCTGCCGCAACGGAACCTGCTGCAGCGAATTGATATTCGCTGCCGATTTGTGTGTTGCGCAGCGAAATTCTGTTTCGCTGCCGCAACTGAATCTCCTGCAGCGAATTGATATTCGCTGCCGATTTGTGTGTTGCGCAGCGAAATTCTGTTTCGCTGCCGCAACTGAATCTCCTGCAGCGAATTGATATTCGCTGCCGATTTGTGTGTTGCGCAGCGAAATTCTGTTTCGCTGCCGCAACTGAACCTCCTGCAGCGAATTGATATTCGCTGCCGATTTGTGCGTTGCGCAGCGAAACTGTGGCGCCAACAGCGATGCAGTTTTCGTTGCCGAACTGGCTGCCGGCAGCGAAACAGTTGTCGCTGCCGAACTGGCAGCCCGCAGCGAACCAGTTCTCGCTGCCGAATTCCTACAATAAGCCTCCTAGGCGGGAATGACTTAAATGCTAGTAACAATTGCATGTTATGATGATGTAAAATAGGGAACACTTGAATGTGAACATATGAACTCTTGAAATAAGTGTGATGATGAATATGATTCAAAAATAAAATAAATACAAATGTGCTAATTTGTGACCATTGATGTCTTAGGTGGTGCGGTCGGGAGTGGACCATCATCAAGACAGGAACGACCCACAGGTGGAGCAGGTAGGTGACTTGCACCTTCCTTTTTCTTACGTTGAATCTTGAAATATTTTAACTTGAGTACTATCATATTGTTAGAACCGATATTAGATTGTTGAACGCTTGAATGTTGATTAAAGAATGATTAGCTTCGGCTAATGGCATCCGAAAGGATGGCCGGGACAAAAAGAGTGATTAGCTTCGGCTAATGGCATCCAAACGGATGGCCGGGACAAAGAATGATTAGCTTCGGCTAATGGCGTCCGAATGGATGGCCGGGACAAAGAATGATTAGCTTCGGCTAATGGCATCCAAACGGATGGATGGCTGGGATAAAAGAGTGATTAGCTTCGGCTAATGGCGTCCGAATGGATGGCCGGGACAAAGAATGATTAGCTTCGGCTAATGGCATCCAAACGGATGGATGGCTGGGATAAAAGAGTGACTTCGCTGCCGAAGCAGAAATCGGCAGCGACGCAGATTTCGCTGCCGATTCTGGATCGGCAGCGACGCAGATTTCCGCTGCCGATTCTGGATCGGCAGCAACGCAGATTCTGCTGCCGATACAGAAATCGGCAGCGACGCAGATTCCGCTGCCGATTCTGGATCAGCAGCAACACAGTTTTCGCTGCCGATTCCTTGATCGGCAGCAATGCAGTTTCTGCTGCCGATTTTGGATCGGCAGCGACGCAGCTTTCGCCATGGAAGGCCGACACAAATGAATGACTAGTTTTGGCGAATGGCATCCGAAAACTTGTGTATCTATATGTACTACTAGTTGTTGTAGCAAATACATGAAGAAATTATAATTGTTAATGTTTTATTTAATTGCCAAACCGTGAGTTACCATTCTTATTATTATTAAATATTTGCATTCTCTTAAATGTTTGTACTGCTGCAGGGACTTCACACCAACGAGATGTCTAGGAAACCCGATACACGGGAACCTATTTTGCAAGGAATTATGTAGATGTATCTTAAATCACAATGTATTTTGTATGGATCAATGTACTGAATGTATAACTTTTATTAGATCCTTTTTGTTTAAAATTGTGATGACTATTAGTAGGAGAAGACTGTAAACTCATGTCTATGTATATATTTTTAATACGAACTTCAAATCAAGCAACCTTAATATTACGTGTTTGTGTAAGATTCACTTTGAAATGAAATGTTGATTGTATGGATTGTATTTCGATGATGTGAGGATTTAGATTCATTGATTGCCGGCACCATGTGGATTGAATGCATAAAAAAAAAAAAAAAATTATTGTGTTTTGGGCTTGGAAAGCCGGGTTGTTACAATACAGGCTCAAGAGGGATCACCCGAAATTCAAAGGCAACTGAATTTCGGCAACCGGGGCATCGAAGTCGGAATGCCGCGAAACTCACCGAGTCAAAGCGTTTCGCCGTTTGCGGAAGAAAGTCTGATGTAGAACAAGTAGCAGAAGCATACATGCTCTAGAGGGATCACCCGAAATTCAAAGGCAACTGAATTTCGGCAACTGGGGCATCGAAGTCGGAATGCCGCGAAACTCACCGAGTCAAAGCGTTTCGCCGTTAGCGGAAGAAAGTCTGATGTACAACAAGTAGCAGAAGCATACATGCTCAAGAGATCACCCGAAATTCAAAGGCAACTGAATTTCGGCAACCGGGGCATCGAAGTCGGAATGCTGCGAAACTCACCGAGTCAAAGCTTTTCGCTGTTTATGGAAGAAAGTCTGATGTAGAACAAGTAGCAGAAGCATACAGGCTCAAGAGGGATCTCCCCAAATTCAAAGGCAACTGAAGTTCGGCAACTGGGGCATCGAAGTTAGAATGCCGTGAAAATCACCGAGTCAAAGCGTTTAGCCGTTTGCGGAAGAAGGTATGATGTAGAACAAGTAGCAGAAGCATACATGCTCTAGAGGGATCACCCGAAATTCAAAGGCAACTGAATTTCGGCAACCGGGGCATCGAAGTCGGAATGCTGCGAAACTCACCGAGTCAAAGCTTTTCGCTGTTTATGGAAGAAAGTCTGATGTAGAACAAGTAGCAGAAGCATACAGGCTCAAGAGGGATCTCCCCAAATTCAAAGGCAACTGAAGTTCGGCAACTGGGGCATCGAAGTTAGAATGCCGTGAAAATCACCGAGTCAAAGCGTTTAGCCGTTTGCGGAAGAAGGTCTGATGTAGAACAAGTAGCAGAAGCATACATGCTCTAGAGGGATCACCCGAAATTCAAAGGCAACTGAATTTCGGCAACTGGGGCATCGAAGTCGGAATGCTGCGAAACTCACCAAGTCAAAGCGTTTCGCCGTTAGCAGAAGAAAGTCTGATGTACAACAAGTAGCAGAAGCATACATGCTCAAGAGATCACCCAAAATTCAAAGGCAACTGAATTTCGGCAACCGGGGCATCGAAGTCGTAATGCTGCGAAACTCACCGAGTCAAAGCGTTTCGCTATTTATGGAAGAAAGTCTGATGTAGAACAAGTAGCAGAAGCATACAGGCTCAAGAGGGATCTCCCCAAATTCAAAGGCAACTGAATTTCGGCAACTGGGGCATCGAAGTCGGAATGCCGCGAAACTCACCGAGTCAAAGCGTTTCGCCATTTACGAAAGAAAGTCTGATGTAGAACAAGTAGCAGAAGCATACATGCTCAGGAGGGATCACCCGAAATTCAAAGGCAACTGAATTTCGGTAACCGGGGCATCGAAGTTGGAATGCCGTGAAAATCACCGAGTCAAACCGTTTAGCCGTTTGCGGAAGAAAGTCTGATGTAGAACAAGTAGCAGAAGCATACACGCTCAAGATGGATCTCCCTTAATTGAAAGGCAACTGAATTTCAGGAACCGGGGCATCGAAGTCGGAATGCCGCGAAACTTACCGAGTCAAAGCGTTTCGCCGTTTGCGGAAGAAAGTCCGATGTAGAACAAGTAGCAGAAGCATACATGCTCAAGAGATCACCCGAAATTCAAAGGCAACTGAAATTCGGCAACCGGGGCATCGAAGTCGGAATGCCGCGAAACTCACCGAGTCAAAGCGTTTCGCCGTTTGCGGAAGAAAGTCTGATGTAGAACAAGTAGCAGAAGCATACAGGCTCAAGAGGGATCTCCCCAAATTCAAAGGCAAATGAATTTCGGCAACTGGGGCATCGAAGTTGGAATGCCGTGAAAATCACCGAGTCAAAGCGTTTAGCCGTTTGCGGAAGATGGTCTGATGTAGAACAAGTAGCAGAAGCATACATGCTCTAGAGGGATCACCCGAAATTCAAAGGCAACTGAATTTTGGCAACTGGGGCATCGAAGTCGGAATGCTGCGAAACTCACCGAGTCAAAGCGTTTCGCCGTTAGCAGAAGAAAGTCTGATGTACAACAAGTAGCAGAAGCATACATGCTCAAGAGATCACCCGAAATTCAAAGGCAACTGAATTTCGGCAACCGGGGCATCGAAGTCGGAATGCCGCGAAACTCACCGAGTCAAAGCGTTTCGCTGTTTGCGGAAGAAGTCTGATGTAGAACAAGTAGCAGAAGCATTGTAACAACCCGGCTTTCCAAGCCCAAAACACAATAATTTTTTTTTTTTTTTTATGCATTCAATCCACATGGTGCCGGCAATCAATGAATCTAAATCCTCACATCATCGAAATACAATCCATACAATCAACATTTCATTTCAAAGTGAATCTTACACAAACACGTAATATTAAGGTTGCTTGATTTGAAGTTCGTATTAAAAATATATACATAGACATGAGTTTACAGTCTTCTCCTACTAATAGTCATCACAATTTTAAACAAAAAGGATCTAATAAAAGTTATACATTCAGTACATTGATCCATACAAAATACATTGTGATTTAAGATACATCTACATAATTCCTTGCAAAATAGGTTCCCGTGTATCGGGTTTCCTAGACATCTCGTTGGTGTGAAGTCCCTGCAGCAGTACAAACATTTAAGAGAATGCAAATATTTAATAATAATAAGAATGGTAACTCACGGTTTGGCAATTAAATAAAACATTAACAATTATAATTTCTTCATGTATTTGCTACAACAACTAGTAGTACATATAGATACACAAGTTTTCGGATGCCATTCGCCAAAACTAGTCATTCATTTGTGTCGGCCTTCCATGGCGAAAGCTGCGTCGCTGCCGATCCAAAATCGGCAGCAGAAACTGCATTGCTGCCGATCAAGGAATCGGCAGCGAAAACTGTGTTGCTGCCGATCCAGAATCGGCAGCGGAATCTGCGTCGCTGCCGATTTCTGTATCGGCAGCAGAATCTGCGTTGCTGCCGATCCAGAATCGGCAGCGGAATCTGCGTCGCTGCCGATTTCTGTATCGGCAGCAGAATCTGCGTTGCTGCCGATTCAGAATCGGCAGCGGAAATCTGCGTCGCTGCCGATCCAGAATCGGCAGCGAAATCTGCGTCGCTGCCGATCCAGAATCGGCAGCGAAATCTGCGTCGCTGCCGATTTCTGCTTCGGCAGCGAAGTCACTCTTTTATCCCAGCCATCCATCCGTTTGGATGCCCATTAGCCGAAGCTAATCATTCTTTGTCCCGGCCATCCATTCGGACGCCATTAGCCGAAGCTAATCACTCTTTTGTCCCGGCCATCCTTTCGGATGCCATTAGCCGAAGCTAATCATTCTTTGTCCCGGCCATCCTTCGGACGCCATTAGCCGAAGCTAATCATTCTTTGTCCCGGCCATCCTTCGGACGCCATTAGCCGAAGCTTATCATTCTTTGTCCCGGCCATCCGTTTGGATGCCCATTAGCCGAGAGCTAATCACTCTTTTTGTCCCGGCCATCCTTTCGGATGCCATTAGCCGAAGCTAATCATTCTTTAATCAACATTCAAGCGTTCAACAATCTAATATACGGTTTCTAACAATATGATAGTATCAACGTTAAAATATTCAAGATTCAACGTAAGAAAAAGGAAGGTGCACGTCACCTACCTGCTCCACCTGTGGTCGTTCATGTCTTGATGATGGTCCACTCCCGACCGCACCACCTAAAGACATCAATGGTCACAAATTAGCACATTTGTATTTATTTTATTTTGAATCATATTCATCATCACACTTATTTCAAGAGTTCATATGTTCACATTCAAGTGTTCCCTATTTTACATCATCATAACATGCAATTGTTACTAGCATTTAAGTCATTCCCGCCTAGGAGGCTTATTGTAGGAATTCGGCAGCGAGAAACTGGTTCGCTGCGGGCTGCCAGTTCGGCAGCGACAACTGTTTCGCTGCCGGCAGCAGTTCGGCCAACGAAAAACTGCATCGCTGTTGGCGCCACAGTTTCGCTGCGCAACGCACAAATCGGCAGCGAATATCAATTCCGCTGCAGGAGGTTCAGTTGCGGCAGCGAAACAGGAATTTGCTGCGCAATAACACAAATCGGCAGCGAATATCAATTCGCTGCAGGAGGTTCAGTTGCGGCAGCGAAACAGAATTTCGCTGCGCAAACACACAATCGGCAGCGAATATCAATTCCGCTGCAGCAGGTTCCGTTGCGGCAGCGAAACAGAATTTCGCTGCGCAACACACAAATCGGCAGCGAATATCAATTCGCTGCAGGAGGTTCAGTTGCGGCAGCGAAACAGAATTTCGCTGCGCAACACACAAATCGGCAGCGAATATCAATTCGCTTGCAGCAGGTTCCGTTGCGGCAGCGAAACAGAATTTCGCTGCGCAACACACAAATCGGCAGCGAATATCAATTCGCTGCAGCAAATTTCGCTGCGCAACACACAAATCGGCAGCGAATATCAATTCGCTGCAGGAGATTCCGTTGCGGCAGCGAAACAGAATTTCGCTGCGCAAACACACAATCGGCAGCGAATATCAATTCGCTGCAGGCAAGGTTCCGTTGCGGCAGCGAAACAGAATTTCGCTGCGCAACACACAAATCGGCAGCGAATATCAATTCGCTGCAGGAGATTCAGTTGCGGCAGCGAAACAGAATTTCGCTGCGCAATACACAACTCGGAAACCATCAATTTCAGCACATAGTTCTTCAACAAAATTGTCACAGCAATAACCTCACAAGCAGAACGCATTAAATTCCAGCACTAACATCACAGCAGAACACATTAAATTCCAGCAAGAACATCACAGCAAAACACATTAATTGGCAGCAACAATCATCACAACAGAACACATTAATTCCAGCAGCAACATCACAACAGAAACACATTTAATTTCAGGCAGAACACACACACACATGCATGCTGGCCTACCCCATAGTTAAGAGCCAGCTCTACCATAAATTGTTAGATGTTTTGAAATTGACTTTATTTCACTTCTGTTTGCTAGGTTCTCCCTAGTTAATTTCAGTTTCCCCCATAGTTGGCTAGGTCTTAGATCAATTTTTCTTAGGGTTTTTCTTCTTCATTTTCGTTTTTGAATTTATAGGGGGAGAGGAAATGGGAGTTTCCATGACTCCATACCTTCTGAAGTTTAAACTAGTTTGGAGGAAGGTTGACACTATTCTGTTCATCTCCAGCTGCTGGTTCTCTTCCTTCTTCTTCCTCTCACGTTTTCCAGCTCTCTTTTTTCCTCTCCTCTATGCAGCTGCCCACTCCTCTCTCAAGGTCTCATCTCTCCTCACAAGCTCACAAGACACTCTACTATTTGATTCCGTTTTTGATGTGAAAGGGAAGGAAGAATGACATGCACTGCTGGTTTGGGAAGAGATGAGTCATTCTCTCTCCCCTCTTTTGCTTTATACTACCCATCAAATGAATTGGGTTGTTTGGGGTTGGTTTAGGTGTTGTCCTTATCTTGTTTGGTTTATCTAAAACCATTTTTTTACCCCTCTCCTCCCAGCTGTGCGTCACTGTTGATTGAGAAATCGGCAGCCGAAAACTGCGTCGCTGCCGATTTCTGCATCGGCAGCGAAATCTGCGTCGCTGCCGATTGCTTGCATCGGCAGCGAAACTGCGTCGCTGCCAAATCCAGAATCGGCAGCGAAAACTTCGTCGCTGCCGATTTTCTGCATCGGCAGCGAAAACTGCCTCGCTGCCGATTTCGCAATCGGCAGCGAATCTGCGTCGCTGCCCAATCCAGAATCGGCAGCGAAATCTGCGTCGCTGCCGATTTCTTTCTGCATCGGCAGCGAAAACTGCATCGCTGCCGATTTCTGCATCGGCAGCGAAATCTGCGTCGCTGCCCAATCCAGAATCGGCAGCGAAAACTGCGTCGCTGCCGATTTCTGCATCGGCAGCGAAATCTGCATTCACCACCATCTTTCTCTCTCTCTTTCTCTTTAAATATATATATATATATATAGACATAGATATATATTTCGTTTGGGTGTTTACATTCTCCCCTCCTAATATGAATTTCGTCCTCGAAATTTAAAAAGTTCACACTCCATACCTGGTAGTTCAAATAAATTGGGGTACTTTTTCCTCATCTCAGCCTCCCTCCTCCCAAGTTTCCTCTTCTACTTGAGCATTTCGCCATAAGATTCTGACGATGGGGATCTTTTTGCTCCGTAACTCCTCCTTCACTTCTTGATCTAGTATTCCTTATTGGGTCTCATTCCAGTGTTAAGTCTTCCTTGACTTCTACTGGAACCTGGGGTAGAACTCGGGCGGGGTCTACGTCAGCCTTCCTTAACAAGGAGACATGGAACACATCATGGGACCCTGGCTAACTGTGGGGGCAAATCCACCTTGTAGGCTACTGGTCCAACTCGTTTGTAAGATTTTGAAGGGTCCGATGAAACGGGGAGTTAGCTTCCCTTTCAACCCAAACCGTAACATGTTCTTCCATGGGGCTACCTTCAGGAACACCTGGTCCCCCATACTGAACTCGAGAGGTCTTCTCCTCACATCGGCATACTTCTTCTGTCTATCCTCCGCGGCTTTGATGCGATCCCTGATAGTTCTCACTTTCTCCGTGGTGACTTGGACCAATTCTGCGCCATATAACTTCCGGTCCCCAATTTCCTCCCACACAAAGGAGTTCTGCACCTCCTACCATACAAGGCTTCATACGGGGCCATCCCTATTGTGGCTTGATGACTATTTTATATGTGAACTCCACCAATGCCATGTGTTCCTCCCAGTTTCCTCCAAATTCTAGCACACAGGCCCGTAATAGGTCTTCCAAGACTTGGATGACTCTTTCCGATTGGCCATCCGTTTGAGGGTGAAACGCAGTGCTCATGTCCAACCTTGTCCCCAAGGCATGTTGTATGCTCGGCCAAAGTCGAGAGGTGAACCTGGGATCTCGATCCGATACAATGGACACCGGAATCCCATGAGTCGTACCACCTCGTTTATGTAGATCTTGGCAAGCTTGTCCACCGAGTCGGTCATCTTTACGGGCAAGAATAGTGCGGATTTCGTCAACCGATCTACAATGACCCTATCGCATCATTTCCTTTTCTCCCTTTGGGAAATCCTGACACGAAATCCATGGTGATCATCTCCCACTTCCATTCTGGAATTTGTAATGGTTGTAATGGTCCCGCAGGCCTTTGTGTTCACCTTGACTTGTTGACATATCCCACACTTTGACACATACTCAGCTATGTCCCTTTCATATTAGGCCACCAATAGAGGTGTTTTCAGGTCTCGATACATCTTAGTGCTGCCAGGATGTATGGAGAATTTGGACTCATGAGCTTCTTGTAGAATCATCCGTTTGACTGTTTCGTCATCAGGCACGTACAACCGTTGTCCCATCATCAAGGATCCATCATCCGCTACTCGGAATTTCAATTCTACCCCCCGCCTCCACATTCTTCCTAATCTTGGACCCACCTTGTCATGGAATTGGGCATGTAGTATATGTTCTCGATACGTTGGTCGCACCAATAATTGGGCTACTAACCCACCTCTTTGTATCAATTCCCAAATCTGCACCCAACTCTTTTAATTCTGCTAATTGCCGCTCCTTTCCACTGTTAAGCTTCCAAGGGCTTTATTTTATTTTTTTCGACTGAGGCATCTGCCCACCACATGCTTTCCCCGGATGGTATTCTATGGTGCATCATAATCCTTAATGAGCTCTATCCACCTTCTTTGCCGCATGTTCAACTCCTTTTGCGACATCAGATACTTCAGGCTCTTATGATCAGTAAAAATTTGGGTTCGAGACCCATACAAATAGTGCTCCATATCCTCAAGGCAAATACTACAGCTGCCACATCCAGGTCGTGCACCGGGTAGTTCACCTCATGAGTCTTTAATTGTCTTGATGCATAGGCGATCACCTTCCCATGTTGCATCAAACACACCCCAATCCCTTCCCCGAGGCATCCTATATACCACAAAACCCTCGGTCCCTGAGGGGAGAGTTAAGACTGGAGCAGTGGTGAGCCTCCCTCTTCAATTCTTGGAAGCTTGCCTCACATTCTTCCGACCACCCCATTTCTATCCTTCCTAGTTAGCTGGGTCAAAGGGGTTGCAATCAGGGAAAAACCTTCGATAAATCTCCGATAGTATCCTGCAAGTCCCAGGAAACTACGTATTTCAGTGACCGAAGTCGGTCTTTTCCCATTTCACGCTGCTTCGACTTTTTGAGGGTCGACAAACCACCTTCGGCTGAAATGACATGTCCCAAAAACATCACTCTTTTTAAGCCAAATTTCACATTTACTTTACTCAGTTTTTGCATATAGCTGGTGATCTCTCAAGGTTTGTAAGGTTTGTCTCAAGTGTTCTTCGTGCTCCTTGAAAGAATTTGAGTACACCAGTATATCATCAATGAATACCACCACAAACTTATCCAGGTATGGTTGGAAAACCCGATTCATCAAATCCATGAAGAGGGCTGGGGCGTTCGTCAACCGAACGGTAATACCAAAAATTCATAGTGTCCGTAACGATTTCTAATGCGGTCTTTGCTACATCCGCTTCTTTAATCTTCATCTGATAGTACCCTGATCTCAGATCTATCTTCGAGAATGCCCTGCTCCTTTTAATTGGTCGAACAAATCATCTATCCGAGGCAACGGATACTTTTTTTCATTGTATTTTGTTCAACTGTCGATAGTCAATACAAAAGCCTATGGGTTTCCATCTTCTTCTACAAATAGGACCGGTGCTCCCCCAAGGAGAATTACTGGGCCGTATGAACCCTTTGTCTAATAATCCTGTAATTGAGTCTTTAACTCGTTCAGTTTTCTGCTGGAGCCATCCGATACGGTTGTTGGGCATAGGTGGAACTCCAGGAAAAGTGTCTATAGACACCTCTACTTCTCGCTCCGGGGGTAGTCTGGTATTTCTTCTGGAAACACATCTGGGAAATCCTTCACCACAGGAATATCCTTCAATCGTGGACCTTCATCATTAGAGTTTAAGATGTATGCGAGGTAACCCATACATCCCTTTCTTAAAGTTTTGGGCTGTTACCACCGATATTAAAGCATTCAGTTTGGGAAGTCTCTCTCCTTTAAAAGTATTTTCTCGCCCTAGGTGTTTGGAAAGTGACAGTTTTCGCATAACAATCTATTAGTGCTTTGTATTTACTCAACCAATCCATGCCTAGTATTATGTCAAAATCATGCAGCTCTAAGGGAAATCAAATCTACTCTGTTCCATACCCGGATAAACTAACCCCCACATCCACATATACAATATTTGTTTCAACCATGTTTCCCCCTTGGAGTTCAATTACAAACCCCTTCTCTACCATTTTTACTTCCTTTCTCATTTAGTGACAATTCTCTTAGCAATGAATGAGTGGGGTGGCACCCGGATCAAACAACACATGCACATTAAAACCATTCAATAGAAGTGTCCTGCCACCACTCTGATGCAGCCCGGCCTCCTCCTGTGTCAGGTGGAAGACCCTCCCCGAGGTCCGATCATTTTGTGCCCTCGGCTTCCTCGACTGGAGTTTGCCCCTGATTGAGAAGATCTCACTGGCCTATTAACGGTGACTGACTGCTGGTGGCTCTGACTTGGCTGTCTGTAGCTCTGTACTTGTCCGGTGTTCCTCTGGGGCAGTCCCTCTTGTAATGACCTCTTCCACCACAGTAATGACACCCCTGATTAAGATACTGACAATTCCTCCACCTATGGCCCTCTCCTCTCTGCACACAAAACATCGCCCGGGGGAAACTGAGCAATCCCCAGGGTGTTTTTTGTGCCCACTTTAACACTTCCCAAAAAGGATAGTCAACACCCTTGCGGTCACCGGTCCCAGTAGAAGAGTTTGCCCTCGAGTGCGACTGTCCAACCATTACTCTCCCACTTGATTGCTGGTGAGGCGGTAATATCCAACTCCCCTTTTTCCCGTGCTGCTCAAACACTCACTTTTTCCTTTCTTCGGGTGCGGTGGTCTGCCGCTGAAATAGTCCCCATCTCTCTTTTTTGCTATACTCTGATACCCCCCCTTGGCTTTCTCCAATACATGCCTCCAGAGCTTGTGCAGCCTCAATCAACTCCTCACCGATTTAAATCGCAAGGCGATCAATCCTTGTCTCAAATCCTGTCGTAACCTCTCTCAACTTTTCAATCATATGTTCCTCTGTCGGCACATAATGTGGGCGAACAATGAA